>QGSO01012215.1:0-16458 GCA_011037825.1 Carya cathayensis | reverse complement strand
ATGTGGAAGCCATCGGGCTACTGCAAGGCTTAGCGTGAGTCATGTTGCTTTTCTTGAGTAGATCGACAATATATTTTCTTTGTGTGAGATAAATCCCATCGCTGCATCTAAGTGCTTCTACACCAAGAAAAAAATTAAGGGGTCCCAATTCTTTGACAGCAAAGTCCTTCTTGAGGCTGTGAATGACGTTGTTAACAAGATGTGAATTTGATCCAGTAATTAAAATGTCATCCACATAAATTAACACATAAATAGTCGCTGTTGTAGAGTTAAGAACAAACAACGAAGTATCAGCTTTGCTTTCATGAAAATTAAGGGACTTGAGCTTGTCGGAGAGCTTTGAAAACCAAGCTCGTGGAGCTTGCCGCAAACCATATAAAGACTTGTTCAACTTACAAACATAATTTGGAAATTGAGGATGAGTGTAACCCTGAGGTTGAGTCATAAACACTTCTTCATGTAGATCACCATGCAAAAATGCATTTTGCACGTCAATTTGTTGAACAGGCCAATCATATGTAACAGCAAGTGAAAGAATTAATCTAATCGTGGCATGCTTGATGACTGGGCTAAAGGTCTCAGAAAAATCAACTCCCTTTTGTTAATGGTAGCCTTTGGCGACTAGTCGAGCTTTATGACGCTCTATAGTTCTATCGGCTTTCCTTTTGATGCCATAGACCCAGCGGCAGCCTACAAGATTTTTATTTGGTGAGTGTGGAACCAGGGACCAAGTGCCTTTTTGAAGCAAGGCATTAAATTCTTTGTTCATAGCCTCACGCCACAAAGTGGATTTGGAAGCCTCGGTGTAACAGCTTGGTTCTGTATTTGATGGAGAGGTCGCAACCAATAATGCCCGAGGTAAAGGATACCGTACATAATCATCGGAATGCTTGCATGGCTTGTGAATATTATTCTTGGATCTTGTTGTCATTGAGTGAGTGTTTGAAACTTTTCGGCAACAGTGTTTTGAGGCATAGCCGAAGGAACGTCTGAGACTTGGGGCTGATTTGTAGTGGCTAAACCATTGATATCAACATCTGAACCTGCAGAGGAAGGAAGACAAGGTACAGCAGTGCTAGGAGAAATATGGTTAGAGTGCATTTCAGAAAAACTGGTTGGAGGCGAGACACAAATATTGGAAGGAAGAGAAATTGCTTGCTGATCAGAGGAGAGAGATGGACTTGGTTTGGCATAGGGGAAGAGATTTTCATCAAAAATTACATGTCTTGAAACATAAATTCTACCAGTTGAAAGATCAAGACATTTGTAACCATGATGACAAAGACTATAGCCAATGAATATGCATGATTTTGAACGGAAGTTGAATTTGTGTGAATTGTATGAGCGAAGATTAGGCCAACAAGCGCAGCCGAAGACTCGAAGAAAAGTAAAGTCAGGCAACGTTGATATAGAATTTCATAAGGTGACTTTTGCTTTAATATGGGTGTTGGGAGTCTATTAATTATGAATGTAGCGGTTTGAAACGCTTCTTCCCAATAGAGTAGAGGTAAATTTGAATGAGCAAGCATACTCAATCCGACTTCAACTATTTGACGATGTTTTCTCTCAATGGAACCATTCTGTTGATGCGTGTATGGACAAGCAAGTCTATGATGAATTCCGCTTTGCTGAAAATAGTTATTTAAGCGTCGAAATTCACCACCCCAGTCAGATTGAACAGATTTAATTTTACGTTCAAAATGCTTTTGACATAGGCTTGAAATTGTAGGAAAATTGATTCAACATCAGACTTGAATTTTATTGGAAATAACCAAACAAATTTGGAATAGTCATCAAGGAAACTAACATAGTATTTTGCACCAGTAGTGGAGACAGCAGAAGCGGGTCCCCATACATCAGTGAAAATTAAATCTAAAGGAAAAGAAGAAACATAACTTGAGGACTGAAATGGCAAGTCGTGACTTTTAGCCATTTGACAATCGGAGCACACATTGGGATTTTTATTGTTATTGACTCGGACATTGATGGATGAGAGAACTTTGTTGACAACCGGTGTGGATGCATGACCAAGACGGCGATGCCATTCACGAATGGATGTACGAACAGAGGAGAGGGCTTGTGGACAGCGAGATGGTGCATTAAATTGGTAGAGACCATTATTGAGGTGGCCTTGATGAAGGACCTTCCCCGAGTAATCCTTCACAAGAAAGAAACGAGCATGAAATTCAAAATAAACATTGTTATCTATACAAAAGCGTTGAACGGATAACAAGTTTTTCTGAATTTGTGGAACAAGAAGGATTTGTTTAAGAACAAATGTGGAATAGCAGTGTAATTGAGAAGAACCAGTTTTAGAGATTTGCAAACCTTGGCCATTTCCTACTTGAACATAATCAGTACCCTGGTAATCCTCAGTCCGAAGATTCAAATTGTTGAGGTCATTGGTTACATGGTGTGTTGCACCGGTGTCGGCATGCCATTCTGCTTCCCAATTTCCAGTTGAGGTGGCGATGAACGCTTGTTTGTTTTCTTGTTTGAAATCCTGATAAGAAATATCAAAACGTCGATAACATTTGCGAGCTGAGTGTCCGGGTTTCTCACAAACCTGACAGATCAATGAGGTGCGATCATTGTGCGTGGACTGTTGGTGTAGGTACCACGATTGCCTCCCCCCTTCCTCGAGGACCACCTCTACCAGAGTAGGTGGTTGGTATTGCCTTTGAGCAACATTAACAGAGGGTGGTGGTGTTGGAGAAGAAAGTTGATGACGGGATATGCGAGCCTCAGTTGTGAGCAAAAGAGAATAAATTTCTTCAAGAGTAATAGTTTCAGTACGGGCTGAGATTGAAGCAACAAAGTTGTCGTAATCATGGCCGAGTCCTGCAAGTACATAAGTGATAACATCTTCACAGCTCATAGGTTGTCCTAAACAGCCAATTCATCAGTGAGTTTCTTAATAAAGAGGAAGTATTCAGTAGCAGTTTTGCTGCCTTTTGTTGTCGTGGCCAATTGAGTACGAATTTGAACAATTTTCACACGAGATCGAGAGGAGAAAGTGTCATCAAGTGCATGCCAAACTGCAGATGAAGTAGTGTGATTCACTATTTGAGCAAGAACGCCTTCAGTAAGGGAAGACATAAGGGTGCTGAGAATGAGATTATCTTGTCGAATCCAGTGAGAGTGTGCAGGGTTTGGGATTTCAAAGATAACATGAGTTTCAGGATGAGAGACAGAGATGGTTTTGGGGGTTTGAGGGATGGTACCATCAAGGTAACCAAACAAATCTTGGCCATGAAAATAAGGCACCATTTGTGCCTTCCATAAAATGTAATTGTCGGGGCTCAATTTGACAGTAACCATATTTGATATGGCTGTAACAGAGAGAGAGTGAGAGTGTGGAGTATTGGTAGTAGTAGAAGAGGTTGGAGATGAGGAAGACATTGTGGAGACGTTGGTCTTTTGGTGGCTAAACTGATACCATGTAAAGAAATATAAGGTAGATGTGTTGAGAGAAAACTCTATTTTTCTTGTATTATTACTCACAGTATACATGCAGTATATATAAAGGTATTTACAACTGATTTGCTAAATATCAGCAACATATAAATGAGTAATTTAAACTAAGTAGATATACACAAATAATGCCACAGAATCGTATCTTCCTCATTTGGTATAACAGCTTTCTGCTATAGCAGCAGTAGGATTACTTGGCTTGATTTTCGGCAAGATCATTTTCCTGATCTTCAGTTATTTGATTTGAATTTACTTGATCTTCTACATTATACTAGTTAATTTATACAGAACTCGGACGAACAAGCTGCAGTTTGCCCAGAGTTCCTCCAATTATTTAAATAAATATGCTAGATTTTTTTTTTTTTTTTTTTTTTTTTTTTTTATAGTTTGACAAGTGATTATTGAATAACGAATCTTACATCTAACAATACTAAGTATATGAATAGTCAAAAGCATAAATTAATTCCTTTTGCTATATATACCGATCGAGAGAGCAATGTCTTGCAGTTTGTCCCAATTACCAAGAAAACGACTCTTGGAATTAACCTGTTGAAGATATGAATCTCTCTAGTGAATGATTTGGTAAAAACTCGTAAACTAGGGGTGAAAACCGACCGGCATACTATATATATCAAAGCAAACCGGCCGAAACCGACCGGTTTGGGGGGAGAAAACTGGCCGGTTTCTTTGCCGGTCGGTTCCGGTTTGTGTAATTCGGTTTGGGCCCTGTTTTGGGCCTTTTATCCATTAGGTTTTTGGACTTTTTTTTTTTAAAAAAATTATTTTATAAATATATATATATTTTCCTATATATATATTTTAGGATATGATAGGCCTAAAAAATCAGTTCACAATGTTAAATTCATAGTTCACAAGCTCTACAAAAGCCTCCAACGTTCTCCGAGGGACAATATGTTGTAAATTCATCACTAATAATTCAACCGTTCTTAACTAATAATTCAATTCATCATACAAGATGTTGTAAATTCATCACACAAGATGTTGTAAATTCATCACTCATATTAAAAATAAATAAAAGTAATAAATAACTAAAGCATTCATCATATTAATTATTAACTAACTAATTACTATATTACTTACTACATAATTAAAAATAAATAAAAATAACTTCACTAGATATTTGTTACATTTACAAATTTGAAATGGAAGTTATAATCTGTTATATTTATAAGTTAGTAAATTACTAGTATAAATTAAGTTATAATTTATACAAATCTGTTATATTATAAGTTACTAGTTATAAACTTATAAGTATAACAGAATATATATATATATATAAAAACAGAATTATAATTTATTAATTTATATATATAAGTGCCATCTTACTTCTACTAATGATCAACCGTGTGCCGATGCAAATCTCTACCGAAGCATTGTGGGAAGCATGCAATACCTTGCATTCACACGACCAGACTTGGCCTTTGCCATTCACAAAGTTAGCAAATTCATGCATAATCCCCTTGAACCACACTGGCAAGCAGTAAAGCGAATTCTTCGCTATCTTAAATTTTCATTTTCAACAGGACTACTCATCTCCAAAGGTTTACACTTTGATCTTCAAGCATTTTCGGACTTGGATTGGGCTGCAAACCGCGATGATAGACGGTCAATAGGTGCTTACTGTATCTATCACGGTCCCAACTTGATCTCATGGAGCTGCAAACAACAACCCACAGTAGCTCAGAGTAGCACTGAAGCTGAGTACAAGGCTTTGGCTAATACTGCAGCTGAGTTAATGTGGCTAAAATCCCTCTTTTCTGATCTGGGTATCTCTCTCAAGCAGCCACCTATTCTTTGGTGTGACAATATTGGTGCCACCTATCTCACATCCAATCCTGTGTTTCATGCTAGAACCAAACACATTGAGATCGATTTTCACTTCATTCGTGATCAAGTCTCTCGCAAGGAACTCAGAGTTCAATTTATTTCAAGTCGTGAACAACTAGCTGATGTGCTAACGAAGCCACTGCCACCAAAGCAATTTCAAACTGTCAAATTCAATCTGAATGTACGTGATCTACCCTTCAGATTGAGGGGGCGTGTAGAAGATCAAGTAAATTCAAATCAAATAACTGAAGATCAGGAAAATGATCTTGCCGAAAATCAAGCCAAGTAATATTGCTACTGCTATAACAGATTTCTGCTATTCATCCAAATAGAAACTCAAGTTGTTATACCAAATGAGGAAAATACGATTCTGTGGCATTATTTGTGTATATTTACTTAGTTTAAATTACTCATTTATATGTTACTGATATTTAGCAAATCAGTTGTAAATACTTTTATATATACTGCATGTATACTGTGAGTAATACAACAAGGAAAAACAGAATTTTCTCTCAACACATATACCTTATATTACTTTACATATAAGGTTAAATACAATCATTAATTATGCATTTATTATTAAAAATTAAATTTTTCATATCAATTTTATATTTATTTATTTATAAAAAATAGATTAGTGTTAGAAACCAAATTCAAATTGTATTGTATGACCACATTTAGTTAACCGTCAAAAGCATAGTACTAGCTGTCAAATGCATAGTGCTAGCCGTCAAATGCATAGTGCTAGCCGTCAAACGCATAGTCTCCTTTGTACTCCTATAAATATGGGTATCATTCCCTTGTATATGTATCAAGTTTTGCATTGAAGAATAACTCTTTCTCTTGCAATATTCTCTCTCTCTTTTGCTCTCTCTTTTCATTAGTTTCATAACACGTTATTAGCACGAAGGTTCTGACGATCTTGAAGCTAGTAGGTTTATACTTCAAGTAAGTTTTTCAATATATTATTTGTAGTTTCTAAAATGAATATGAAATGTTATATTACTACTTGATGAAACTCTATATTTATTCTCATGATTTTGTGAATATATTTCTTATTTACAAATATAAGCATACTTATGTTCCTGATTTATATATGTAGAAAATGTCAAATCTTACCAAATTGGAATTCGTTGCTCTTGACATTTCTGGAAAAAATTATCTATCTTGGATACTTGATGCTGAGATCCATCTGGAAGCGATGAACCTGGGAGATATAATTAAAGAAGGAAATCAAGGGTCCAGGTAGGACCGTGCTAAGACAATGATTTTCCTTCAGCACCATCTTCATGAAGAATTAAAAACTGAGTATCTCACGGTGAAAGATCCCCTTATTTTGTGGAATGATTTTAGGGAGAGATATGAGCACCAGAAAACTGTAATCCTCCCAAAAGCTCGTCATGATTGGATGCACCTGAGGTTGCAAGATTTCAAGAGTGTTAGTGAGTATAATTCTACACTCTTTAAAATTAGCTCACTATTGAAATTATGTGGTGAAAAAGTCACTGATGATGACTTATTAGAGAAGACATATACTACTTTTCATGCATCGAATGTACTCCTGCAGCAGCAGTATTGAGAGCAAAAGTTCAAAAAATATTATGAACTTATATCTTGTCTTCT
The DNA here is from genome assembly GCA_011037825.1 of Carya cathayensis. Classification (NCBI taxonomy): domain Eukaryota; kingdom Viridiplantae; phylum Streptophyta; class Magnoliopsida; order Fagales; family Juglandaceae; genus Carya; species Carya cathayensis. Next base: position 9,513 of record QGSO01012215.1, on the reverse strand, counting down.
AGTAGCTGAGCAAAATAATGAGCTTTTGTTAAGAAATCATCAGTCACGTCCTACTGGTTCTATATCATTCCCTGAAGTAAATGGTACTAGATTTACACCATTCCCAGAAGCAAATGGTGCATTTTTTCAAAGAAACCGAGGGCGTGGACGTGGTAGAAAAAATTATAAAAGTGGAGGTCCTAGAAGCGACCACAAGATATACACCGTACCACTAGAAGTGTTTCAACTCAAAGAAAGGTAAAGGTCCCCAAAATTTTTTTTTAAAGAAAGATGAAGATGGATGCCATAGATGTGATATGACTGGACATTGGTCTCGTACCTGTCGTACAGCTAAGCACTTGGTTGACCTATACCAAGCTTCTATAAAAGAAAAAACAAAAAAGGTTGAAACAAATTTTGCTGAACCATCAAATACTTTAGTTTCTATAAAAGGAGAAGATACTACAAGCCTTGATGTTTCTTATTTCTTTGAAAATTATAGTGATAGAATTGATCATTTGATTGGTGATGGAAATGTTCATTTTTAATTAATGTATTTCATTTATCTTATTGTAATTTCTTTTATATTTTGCAATGTTTTGTAGTAATGAAAGTTTTATATATTTTGTAGAATCATGAGTCTTACTGATGAACTTTTTATCTCTGAGATGAATAATAGAGATGTATGTCTGGCTGACAGTGCTACAACTCACACAATTCTTAAGGATAAAAAATATTTTCAAAATCTAACATTGAGTAAAACCTACGTTCATACCATATCTGGTTCTTCGAATCTAATTGAAGGCTCCGAAAGAGCTTATATTGTGTTGCCAAATGGCACCAAATTTTGTATTGATGATGTTCTATTTTCTTCAAGATCCAGAAGAAATTTATTGAGTTTCAAAGATATACGTCGTAATGGTTGTCTATTGAAACTACCAACGAAGACAATAAAGAGCATCTTCTCATTACTAAAATAATTTCGAGCTAGAAGCTTGTATTAGAAAAACTGCCTGCTCTCTCATCTGGGTTGTATTATACAGAAATGAGAACGATTGAATCACATGTGGTAATGCACCAGAAGTGCATTGACCCTAAAGTATTTATGACTTGGCATGATCGCCTTGGACATCCAGGATCAATAATGATGAGATGAATAATTGATAATTTGTATGGGCATTCCCTAAAGAATCAGAAAGTTATCTTACCTAATGAATATCCATGCTCTGCATGTTCTCAGGGTAAATTGATTATCAAACCATCTATCTCAAAGGTTGTTTTTGAATCTTCGTCTTTTTTACAAAGGATTCATGGGGATATATGTGGGCCTATTCAACCATCAAGTGGACCATTCAGATACTTTATGGTTTTAATTGATGCATCAAGTCGATGGTCACATGTTTATCTACTTTCCACTAGAAATATTGCATTTGCTAAACTTCTTGCCCAAATAATTAAACTACGAGCACAATTTCCTGACTATCCAATTAAAACTATTCGATTGGATAATGCAGGTGAATTTACATCTCAAGCTTTTGATAACTATTGCATGTCAATAGGAATAGAAGTTGAACATCCAGTTGCCCACACACACACTCAAAATGGTTTAGCTGAATCATTAATTAAAAGGCTTCAGTTAATCGCTAGACCTTTACTTATGAAATCAAAACTTCCTATTTCTGCCTGGGGACATGCTATACTTCATGCAGCATCATTGATTCGTGTTAGGCCATCAGCATATCACAAATATTCTCCATTACAGCTTGCATTTGGTCAACAACCAAATATTACTCATCTTCGTATTTTTGGATGTGCGGTATATGTTCCAATTGCACCTCCACAACGTACAAAGATGGGTCCTCAACGTAGACTTGGAATATATATTGGGTTTGATTCTCCATCTATTATTAGATACCTTGAGCCTCTTACAGGGGATATGTTTAAGGCACGTTTTGAGGATTGTCATTTTGACGAATCCATTTTCCCAACATTGGGTAATGAGAAGTCGGTGCCTGAAGCACGACAGGAAATTACTTGGAAAAATAAAGCTCTTTCCCAATTTGATCCTCGTACAAATGAATGTCAACTAGAGGTTCAAAAGATTATTCATTTGCAAAGTGTTGCAAATCAATTACCGGATGCATTTACTGACACTAAAGGTGTGGTAAAATCATATATTCCTGCTGTTAATATTCCAGCAAGGATTGCAGTCCCTGAAGGACAAATTGCCAAAACAGCAACAGGTGAGTCCAAGATACGCCTGAAGCGTGGACGGCCTATTGGTGCAAAGGATAAAATTCCTCGGAAGAGAAAAATACAAAATGAATTTGGTACTCCTGAAGAGTCCATACCCACAACACAGGCCATAAGAGTAATTGATACTCCTGAAGAGAATAAATCTCCTGAAAAAGAACCTCCTGAAGAGGTATTTAATGAAATGTCTTCCCTTGAAGAGGGACAGGTACCTGAAAATAACGAGATCTCGATACATTTCATGAATACTGGAGAAATTCTGGATAGAAATAAAACCGTTGTGGACAACATATTTTCATATAAAATGGCCCTTGACATTACCAGAAGTAATGAAGAAATTGAGCCAAGAACTGTCGAAGAATGTCGACGTAGAAATGACTGGCCAAAATGGAAATCAGCTATTGAAGCTGAATTAAACTCGCTAGCAAAGCGAGAGGTCTTTGGACCAATTGTACAAACACCAAAGGGTGTAATGCCTGTTGGATATAAATGGGTATTTATGCGTAAGCGTAATGAGAAAAATGAAATTGTGCGATATAAAGCACGACTTGTTGCACAAGGTTTCCTGCAGAAACCAGGGATTAATTATGAGGAAACATACTCTCCTGTTATGGATGCAATCACATTCAGATTTTTGATTGGTTTGGTAGTTACAAAAGGATTAGATATGCAGTTAATGGATGTGGTTACTGCATACTTATATGGATCATTGGATCATGACATATATATGAAAATCCCTGAAGGATATAGAATGCCTGAAGCTTCTAATTTGAGTACATCTAAAAGTATGTACTCTATTAAACTTCAAAGATCCTTATATGGATTAAAACAATCCGGACGCATGTGGTATAAACGCCTTAGCGAATATTTATTGAAAGAAGGATTTGAGAATAATCCAATATGCCCATGTGTTTTCATTAAAAAATCAGACTCTGGATTTGTTATTATTGCGGTTTATGTTGATGATCTAAATCTTGTTGGAACTCCTGAAGAGATAAGAAGAACCGCTACATATTTAAAGAATGAATTTGAAATGAAAGACCTTGGCAAAACGAAATTTTGTCTCGGCCTGCAGCTCGAGCATTTACAAAATGGAATTCTCATTCATCAGTCAACTTATACAGAGAAAGTCTTGAAGCACTTTTACATGGACAATGCTCATCCTCTGAGTACTCCAATGGTTGTTCGATCACTTGATGTGCAAAAAGATCCATTTCGTCCTTGTGAAGATGATGAAGAAATTCTTGGTCCTGAAGTACCTTATCTCAGTGCAATTGGAGCCCTGATGTATCTTGCAAATTGCACTCGGCCTGATATTGCATTTTCAGTTAATTTACTTGCAAGATATAGTTCCGCACCAACTCGAAGACATTGGAATGGCATTAAACATGTCCTTCGATACCTCCGAGGTACAGTTGATATGGGATTATTTTATCAACATGGATCAAGTCCACAATTAGTTGGATATGCGGATGCAGGTTATCTTTCAGATCCACACAGAGGTAGATCTCAAACTGGATATGTATTTACTTATGGAAATTCTGCTATATCATGGAGATCTGTCAAGCAAACACTATCTGCTACCTCTTCAAATCACTCAGAGATCATTGCAATTCATGAGGCAAGTCGAGAATGTATTTGGCTAAGATCAGTGATTCAACATATTCAAGAAAAGTGTGGTCTTCCAGTGATTAATGATAGTCCAACAATTTTATACGAAGATAATACTGCTTGTATTACTCAAATTAGAGGAGGATATATCAAAGGTGATAGAACCAAACATATTTCACCTAAATTCTTTTATACCCATGAACTTCAGGAGAAAGGAGAAATTAATGTCAAGCAGATACGATCAAGTGATAATCTGGCAGATTTATTCACTAAAGCATTACCAACTGCAACATTTAAGAAGCTTGTGCAGAATATTGGAATGCGAAGACTTGAAGACCTATTATCATACACTTTTCAGGGGGAGTAAATGTCTTGAAGACTTGTGCTGATTGTACTCTTTTTCCTTCGCTAAGGTTTTATCCCACTGGGTTTTCCTTTGCAAGGTTTTAATGAGGCAATCTTAAAGTACTTGGCGATATACAGAATATTGTACTCTTTTTCCTTCGTCATTGATTTTTTCCTACTGGGTTTTTCCTTGACAAGGTTTTAACGAGGCATATTCTTTATATGTGGTCATCCAAAGGGGGAGTGTTAGAAACCAAATTCAAATTGTATTGTATGACCACCTTTAGTTAACCGTCAAAGGCATAGTACTAGCCGTCAAATGCATAGTACTAGCCGTCAAATGCATAGTGCTAGCCGTCAAACGCATAGTCTCCTTTGTACTTCTATAAATATGGGTATCATTCCCTTGTATATGTATCAAGTTTTACATTAAAGAATAACTCTTTCTCTTACAATATTCTCTCTCTTTTACTCTCTCTTCTCATTAATTTCGTAACAATTAGAATATAATGTCTCGAATAGATAAGCAAGTAAACGCGCGGTAACATCTGAGGCAGACTGGGACACGTGGGCCGCACAGGGTAAACAAGGACAGCTGCACACGACAACAACTAATGGGCTAAAATAATCACAAACGCGTGGACTCGACTACGTCGCTACGCTACGACGCTTGGGCTAACTAAAACTAGGAAACGGCAGTTGATCGATGACATACATCGAACGGTTGATGTGCGCGCCACGAATTTATAGTGCACGTCTGCCGGTTAATTCAGATGGTGCAGGGAGATCATATGCTAGTTACGGAGATGACTTCAAATCAAAAGTTTCGAAAGCGAGTCAGACTACAATTACTGGTTAAAACTGAAAGGAAAGTGAGAGGTTCCTACACTATTACTACCTATTTATTATTTATAAAAAAATTTGAAATTTTTTATTTTTTTATCTTTTTTTTTTTAATTTTTTTTAACATCTTTAAGAAAAAAAATAAAAAATATATATAATTTTATTAATAGTCATTATCTTAGTCATTAAGTAAAATATAAATGTTAAAAAAATAAAATATAAAAAGAATAGTAAATAAATTAACCCTCTCATTTTCCAAACTGAAAATCCGGTTGTGAATCGAACCCGAAAGTGAATTCGTTTCCGTTTTCTATGCAACTGATCGAACATGAAATTCTTAACCGGACTTTCAGTTTTAAATAATTTTATATACGATCTTAAAATGCATAAACATCGCGTAATTATTTTAAAAAAGAATAGAGTTTATTATTAAAAAATTAATTTTTTTCACGTAGATCCTATAATTTATTTATTTTTTTAAAACGATTACGTGACGGTTACATAATTCACAATTGTAAATATATTTTCTATTTATACATACTATTTGTGCACTATATTAATATGATTAGCTGCATCATTTTTTTAGTATAAAAAATTATTTTGACAAATTACATTAATAAAATATATAAAAAATACACAAAAATAATTGTATATCATTCTGTTTTCCAAAAACCTGCCAAAATTATGGAAAAACTTTTAGTTATCTTACTTGAGAGAAGACCAAAAATTGCTTTTAAACCGGTCGATAGTACTCTCGATAAGGTTAATCAAATGCTTACTAATATTAAGCAAGAAGGACCCTCTGTCAGCGTCCTAGACAAAGGCAGCAAAGGGGTTAATTTTGATGATTCATTTTCTGTGAAAACTTTGAATGACGACGGTTTGTCTGATGAAACCTTGTCTGATGATTCCCTAGTACAGAAAATTGATTTAATACAAAGTGGTTTTCAGGACCGATAACTTGAATCATCAAAGCTTAGTTCATCTATATCCGAAGATGTAGGAGATCCATTTTCGAGGAGTTGAAACAGATTTTCTTAATCAGAGGCATTTATGTGCAACTCATTAAGTTTTTTTTTTTTTTTATCTTGGGCTTCTTGGGGCACTTATCAGCGAAGTGTCATTTCTTGCCACAAGTAAAATATGTTCCCTTGGAAGGATTTTTAGAAAACCATTTCTGAAAAGGTTTCTTTTTTTTGGAAACCGGTTTTGAAATTGGTTTTTGATAAAATTCATCACGGTCCTGTGACTCCCACGAGGTTTAGCAAATCTTTTAAGACTTTTCTTTTGCTGCCTAGATGAAGTAATAGGAGGAATGCCAAATTGTTTATAAAAGTTTCTCATTTCATACTAATACCAAGTTTCTGAATTATACTTACGATGTCACCGTAAGTATAATCATTCTAATTTAGTAAACCCGAGGCATCAGTAAGTGAATCATTAACCTTAATGGCAAATAAACGAGGAAAACCATCGATATATTTTTCTTTCCAATAAGACATGTTAGAGTCATCTCGTAACTCTGAATATATAATTATTTTTTTCAGAGCTTAGAACCACGATTGGGATAATCGTAGACTTATCCTTCTAGTTTGTAACGAATATTGTCTCAGCCTACCCCCTTCTTATCGTCAGATTCTACATTTTCGAAGTTCAATACTACTTCCATGCAATATGCATTCCCAGCTGAAAGACGCAATCTTTTCATCTTTATCCATCTTAAACTCATTCTTAAAGGTAATGGATCCGAACATTTTTCAATGAATATTTTTGTTTTATTTTTATTTTTACTTAGTGATTAATAAAATATCTTTTAATATTGTTGTGAATTTTTTTAATTTAAAAATACCAAAAAATAATAAAACAAAGGAAAAATCAGAAAAAATAAAATAAAAAATTATTATTATTATTATTTTTAACCTTCTCGGTAGATCGTCGGCTACATCCCTCGCTACTCAATTCTTAATGCAACTTACCGACTTATATTGATTTTGTCTTTTCAGTCCGGTCATCTCAGATACCGTTGTCTGCACATTTACAGTCGGCCTTACTTCCCTGCAACACCTAAACTGACGGCTGTATTTCGCATGTCCCATTTTAACCTGAAGATTCCGGCGAGCACTTGATTAGTTAAGCTCCATGAGAAGTTTGTGATAATTTTTTTCCTCTTTCTGGTTGGAATTGTTGCGTAGAAGTAAGAAAAAGGAGTAAAGTGGTAGGTTAGCTCACTAGCCTCAGTGGGGAGGGCCGCTGCAGAGAGTTATGATGACGAATGCAAGCTCTTGAACCGAAATATACCATATTGCCATTATGTCCCAGAATTTACAAACTTAAAATCCGTGCAATGCTGTTGCAGTATCCGCGTAAACCTTTAGCTATCTGAACCGAAAAAGGTATAGCCACTAAATAAAGAAAAAGCCCCAACTTTTAAGCCTATATAATCTCTAGAGGGTGAGAAGGAGTTTAAGAGAGTAAGAGCGAGAGAGTCATTAAGCATCCATGGATACCATATCTGATAATCGTAACAACTACCAACATTGTGAGATTAATGGTGATGTATATGAGTCGTCGAGCTCTTTAAACCGTGGTGGCGGTGGCCAAGATGGTGGTCTTCTAAGCTACCTGATCATACGGCCGGAAAAGGGTGGAATCGGGGACTTGTATCGGTACATGGTGCGGGCTGACATAGCGAGCGGGCTGAGGTTCCTGGATGGTTCGGACGAGGGACTGGTGGGTAAGGTGGCGGCCGACCACAGATGGGTCATACTGGTTTCCATCATTATGCGCAAGATCATTGCCTTCTTTGGCAAGCCCATGCAGTGGACTGGCTGTGCCGTCGATTTCTTTCTTAATCTCCTCTCTCTCAACGGCAACCTCCCTGGTTTACTCTACAACCTTTTACGTGGTAAATTAGTATGAAGTGTTTTGTATACTGTACATCCCTCTCGCCTGAGTTGCCTCCCTAGTCGAGTATTGGAATCTCTTCATTTCTTTTGATCGTTTGCATAACCCAACAATTCATTGATAATCAAACCTTTTCACGTGACTTCTCATCAAATTTAAGAGAATTGTTACGTAGAGATAAATATAAATTTACAAACTGAGGTTATGTATTAGATTTATTTTATATTAAAAATAATTTTATAAGTTGATATATTGCATCAAATTATATTAATTTATAAATTTAATTTAATATAATTTTTTTATAACTAAAGTATTTCTCAAAATTTAATTACGCGTAGACCAACTACCATTGCCAAATGTCGAGTTGCTCATTGATATCCGTGATTCCTAAATTTAGAGATGTGATTTTTACCGTAATGCAATGGGAGATGCAGGAAAATTCGTCCTGCCACAGCGGGACACAGAAACTTTCATAAGTACAATAGGGCATTTAGATGGGCGGATTGACCTGTCCAAGGGCCAAAGCTTACTACAAGAGGAGGTGGGTGACGCTGTTTTCAGAGAGAGAAGCATGAGGGTAGAAATTGAGAATCGATATCTCATGGACCTTTGCATCATGGCCTCCAAGTTAGCCTATGAGAATGCCGAGGTCGTTAAAAATATTGTACTCCACCACTGGAAGGCAAGTCACCCCATATTTATTTTCCTTTCTCTCTCTCTCTCTCTCTCTCTCTCTCTCCACTGCATACTTGTTCTCTTATATTCAATGGTAAATGAGATTCTGAACGTCTTTAAAAAAGCAGATGCACTTTGTAAAGTTCTACAACTGCTGGAATGGTAAGGAATATATTTTCCACATGATTTGAGTTTATTGATACTCCTTAGAACTTCTAGCTTTACTTACATAATGAACGTTCCCATTTGTTCATTTTCCTTCCCTGTTGGGAAAAAAAATGATTTGATAGATTTCCAAAAGGAGATGTCGACCCAAGTGTTCATACTCTGCGACAAGCCTAAAGACGCAAATTTGATATTGATCAGCTTCAGGGGCACAGAACCTTTTGATGCTGATGATTGGAGTACCGATTTTGACTACTCTTGGTATGAGATCCCTGAATTAGGGAAAGTCCACATGGGGTTCTTAGAGGCCTTGGGTTTGGGCAACAGGGCTGATGTTGTCTCCTTCCAGAATCACCTTCAAGTGAAAGACACAAAGTTCTCCTCTTCAAATGGTGGAGATGTTTGCAGAAATCCTTCAGAAGGCACAGAATCAATATCTTCGAACACTGATTCTGACCTTCGTGGATTGGATCAGTCCTCTGACTCTGAGAGCCCTACTAGTGCAGGCACTAAGAAGATTCCAACAGATATGGTGGAGATGACTGCATACTATTCTGTGAAGAGTAAACTCAAGAGCTTACTCAAGGAACACAAGAATGCAAAATTCGTGGTGACAGGGCATAGCTTAGGTGGGGCTCTTGCCATATTATTCCCGACAGTGCTTGTGCTGCATGAGGAGATGGAGATAATGCAAAGGTTGTTTTGTGTATACACATTTGGACAGCCCAGGGTTGGGAA
>QGSO01011654.1:0-10207 GCA_011037825.1 Carya cathayensis | reverse complement strand
ATATACAATATAAAATATAAACAAAATATGAAACAAAAATAAATATAAAGAGAAGAGTAAGAGAGAAGCAAACTCAGTATGTTAACGAGGTTCGGCCCCACTGCCTACGTCCTCGCCTCAAGCTACCCCTTGAGGATCCCCGAATTCACTATTCAATCTCCTTCAGGTGGAGATAGAAACCTATTACACCTTTGAACAACACCGCTACAAAGGATCCGTGTAGAACACCCTCTACACTTGCAATCACCTTACACTGGTGATTCAACGATTCCCTGTGTAGAACACTTTCTACACGCACAAGGGTTGTACACACCCTTTTACTGATACAAGAATTGATAGTGGGTAGGATATCAGAAAACACTCCTCAATGAGTGAAATAAGAACAATACAAGCACAAACTATATCTCTCAAAATGAACAAGGGTTAAGGCTCAATGCTTAGAGAAGAGAGAATGAAAGCTTTGAATGAGAGTTGTATGCTCTTGGTGTTGTGAATGTGAAGCTCTCAAATGATCTATTTATAGGCATATGAGACTTCATATTCAAATTTAAAAAGATTCACATGTCAAAAACATCATCATTCATTTTTCAAAAATTTCAAACCTAATCTTTTTACTTTTTGCATATGACAAAAGGAGCACACTTTGCTTTTCAAAAATTTCAAACCTAATTTTTTACTTTTTGCATATGACAAAAGGAGCACACTTTACTTTTCAAAATATTCAAACAAAGGCATCTTCCTTTTGCATAAGTCAAGAAAAGCATCAATCACTTTTGAAAATATTCAAATAAAACATGCACATGTGAAAGATGACAATCAATCATCTTTAATATTTTCAAAGTTCAAACCTTTAATCATGGCATGCACATGTGAAAGATGACAATCAATTATCTTTCAAAATTTTCAAATTTAATTTTCAAAATATTCATGCACATGTGGAAAATGTATTTTAATGCTTTATGATAAAATATTAATTTTTGAGCCTTAATCCTAATTTCGAATTTTAAGAGATTTACAACATTTCTCTATGACTTTAATGTGAACTTGTTTCCTTCTTGCTCATGCTTGGTTCCTTGATGTGCTTGACTCCATTGTGTGGACAAATTGAGCTTGAGACTCCTTCATTCTTTGAATTCATTTGTTATCATCAAAATCCATGTGTAAATATATAATTACACAAAACTTGAAACCTTAGGTTCAACAATCTCCCCCTTTTTGATGATGACAAATACTTGATAGAACCTGAACCTGTATTAATACTTAAGCTCCCCCTGAGAATGTGCGTTAGTTTTTCAAGCAAAAATATAAATATAATTCCAAGCATATATAACAAGTTTAGCAATTTAAACAATGTTAATGTTCTAGTCTAAAACTTCTCCCCCTTTTGGCATCATTAAAAAGGATCGGCAGCAAGTAAATAGACTGAAGAAAACGGTGCGTTAAAATACACTGTAGATAGTTGAAAAAGAGAGCCGTCCGTGACCCGACAAGTCCTGCAAAGCCTCGAGGCCTAACTCTATGAATTTAGTGCGGTTGAAGATAGAAACAAATCACCTGATGTTGTTGACAAACGAGATTGAAGGTCCGAGTTTCTAAAAAATGTCATTTTCACCGATCGGGAAAAAATCACATTGTCTTTGACTTGGATGATAGCTTGTCTTGTTCTTTATACTATCTCTATAAAATCAGTCTTAAAGTTCATTCAATCCGCATCAAGTTTTCTTCTTATCTCTATAACTCATCTGCATTCCTTTCAACATTCTCGCTTTAAGTTTTCAATTCTTCTCTCCATGGCTCATTCTTCTAACATTCTCTAGATGCATCCATGAGGTATTCAGCACCTCAACCTCCTGTCCTTTCTGCAGCTGCCATTGGTGCCATGTTGCAGCAAGAAAATAATAGTATGGCTAATAAGTCAGACTCCGATGCTATCTACGACTTGGTGAGTCTCGGGACTCGCTACTCATCCTCTATTGTTGCTTTTTCCCAGCGGGTACAAGCCAAAAACCATGAGGTTGAAAAGCTTAAAGAACAAATTGTTGTACTTCAACGAATTGTTCAAGAGTCTCACACAAGGGAATGAATCTCTTCGGCAGAAGAATAAACAGTTGAAATCTCTATTGGATTCTTCATTCCGCTTGCCAGTTCCCATGGATAGGGATGACATGATATTGTATGAAGAGAATGAGCGTCTCAAACATGAGGCTAAGAACCTCAAGTTTATGTAAAAGTATTTAAAAAAAAATATCTCTCTATTTTTATGAACTCTGGATCTATCTTTTAAGAGATATTCATAACATGCATCATACCTATTTCTCTTCTAATCATACATAATCTATCTTCTGGTAAAGGTTTTGTGAATATATCTGCTAACTGATCGTGTGTGTTTGTGAACTCTAGTACTATATCGCCTTTCTGCACATGATCTCGAAGAAAATGATATCTTATTTCAATATGCTTAGTTCTAGAATGTTGTATTGGGTTCTTTGAAAGATTTATAGCACTTGTATTATCACATTTGATTGGAATGTGATTATACATGAGTTTAAAATCTTCAAGTTGTTGCTTCATGTAAAGAACTTGAGCACAACAACTACCCGCAGCAACATATTCTGCCTCAGCAGTAGATAGTGCAACAGAATTTTATTTTTTACTAAACCAGGAAACTAATGCATGACCTAAGAAGTGACATGCTCCACTAGTGCTTTTTCGATCTATTTTACAACCAGCATAATCTGCATCTGTGTAGCTGATTAAATCGAAAGATGTGTGTTTAGGGTACCATAACCCTAGGTTAATTATACCACTAAGATATATAAGAATGCGCTTAACTGCAATTTAAATGAGATTCTTTTGGAGATGATTGAAAGCGTGCCTATAAGCACACACTAAACATAATATCAGGTCTTACTGGCTATCAAATATAATAAGCTACCAATCATACCTCAATATACATTCGAGTCAACTGGCTTACCGGATTTGTCTTTATCAAGTTTAGTGGATGGGCTCCTTGGTGTTCCAGTTTCCTTAGCACTTTCCATCCCAAACTTCTTCAACAATTCCTTAATATATTTTGATTGATTGATGAATGTCCCACTTTTTGCTTGCTTAATTTGTAATCCGAGAAAGAATGTAAGCTCTCCCATCATGCTCATTTCAAATTCTTTCTGCATAGTCTTAGCAAAAACTTGGTACATATTTTCATTAGTAGCACCGAATATTATATCATCAATATAAATCTGAATCAAAAGAATATCATCATTTTCGTATTTAATGAAAAGAGTTGTGTCTCTTGAAAAACCTTTTTCAATCAAGAAACCACTAAGTCTCTCGTACCACGCTCTAGGAGCTTGTTTGAGTCCATATAGTACTTTTGTGAGTTTGAAAACATGATTTGGAGAAATATGATTTTCAAAACCTGGAGGTTGCTCAACATATATCTCTTCATTTATAAAACCATTTGTTTTTGCTTGTAGAGGACTTCATGCATACCTATAAAAATCAATTAAAATGATTTTTCTTGGTACCCAAGTTCTTTGGGTCTTTATTTATTAGTATTAGAAGAAATAAGATTTTTAGGTACCCATATGGCCCTAATAGTCATTGTATGTTTTCTTCTAATAGGACAAGCATGATAATTATGACCATTTCTATTACAAAAATTGCAAATAGCATGTGGCATATATGAAGAACTTGAGTGATTATAATAGTATCTTTTTTTGACAAACTTATTATGAAAAGAATTTTGAATATTGTACTTTGATGTAGAAGGATTATCAAAGAAGTTTTTATAAGGTTTGTATTTTTGTTTTGGCATATATCCCAAGCCTGCCTTGTCAAAAACACATCTTTGACTACCAAGAAGTTTTTCAAAATTTCTTTTTCCATTCGTAAATTTTTCAACAATATTTTCTAAATCAGTTTTCTTTTCCTTCAACTCAAGATTTTCATTTTTCAAAACAATATTTTCTTTTCTTAAAATATCAATTTCGTTTGTTAAAGAAGAATTTTTCTTTTTCAAAGCAGTATACTTGATACCCAATTTTTCAAATTCTTCATATACCTCTTCTAAAACATTTTGCAATTCTTCATATGAAGGATCTTCAATATTATCAAGATTTGTTACCTCAATGTCATCTTTAGCCATAAGACAGAGATTTGCTGATTCTCCATTGCTTTCTTCACTATCTGAGCTACTTGAATCATCATCCCATGTAGCTTTCATTGCTTTCTTGCCTTTGTTTCGATCTTTCTTTAGCAGAGGACAATCTGGCTTGATATGACCAGGCTTATTACATTTATAACAAATTAAAGTGTCATTTTTACCTGAATCTTTCTTGGAAAACTTTTTGAAGGATTTCCTCGGAGGAGTTTTATTTTTCTTTAAGAACTCTCTGAATTCTTCTTGTTATCATCGCAACTTCTTCATCTTTATCGTCATTTTCCTCATCTTCATCACTTTCACTTTCATGAGGAACAGCTTTAAGTGCCAAGCTCTTCTTTGGCTTTCCTTCTTCTTCTCCTCTTTTCAATGTGTACTCATGGGTGATAAGTGACCCGATGAGTTCATTCACTTCGAGCTTCTTGAGGTCTCTAGCTTCAAGAATCGCTGTCACTTTTGATTCCCAACGTTTTGGTAGAGAGTTGAGAATTTTTCTTACTATCTCCACTTTGAATAAACTTTGCCAAGAGCTGTCAAGCTGTTTATGATGTTAGTAAAACGAGTGTGCATACTAGAAATAGATTCATCATCATTCATCTTAAACATTTCATATTCATGAGTAAGAATATAAATTTTTGATTCCTTGACTTGAGAAGTTCCTTCATAAGTAACTTCCAAGTTATCCCAAATTTCCTTTGCCGTAGCACAAGTCATTACTCTATTAAACTCATTACCATTAAGAGCATTATATAATAAATTCATAGCAGTTAAATTCAAAGTATAAAGTCTATCGTCTTCACGATTAAACTCTTCTTCTTCCTTTTTGACCTTTACTCCATCAACCACTTTTGTTGGAATATAAGGTCCATTTACAATGCATTTCCAGATTTCTCGACCTTGAGCCTGAAGGAATATTCTCATTCTAACTTTCCAGAATGAGTAATTGTCTCCACAAAAGAGTGGAGGCCGACTGCTAGATTGACCTTCACCAAATGAAGCTGCAATGTTAGTCATAAGATCTTAACTCAAAAGATAGTTAATCTTATAATAGAGCTTTAGCTCTGATACCAATTGTTACTGATCATAGGCTGCACCTATGTCACCTAACAATTGTTACTGATCATAGGCTGCACCTAAGATGTTTTAGTACTAAAAAAAAAAAAAAAAAAAAATGATTTGTTGAAGTAATGGAACATGTGGAATGTAGTGCAAATATGAGTATATGTCAAAAGAGGGACTTATCCATTTTATTTAGTTGTTAAACCAAGGGAAAGATGTTAAGAGTTTTGCTTAAACACACACAACACATACCCGGAAGGCCTAGAAAGACTACATTGAGTCATTGTTGGTTGATTTACACTTCAATTGTTTGAGACTCTAATGAACCATATCCTAATGGCTTAGGAAGAAATTTGAATTAAATGAGAAAAGGGACAAGCCAGGGATCAAAAAAAAAAAAAAAAACAAAACAAAAACAAAAATTACATTTGTGTACTGGAAAAGGCTGCCTATTACCGGGGTCCTTACAAAAGAAGTAGGCACCTTTCAAAGTGTAATAGCGTGAAAGCCGCCACTACAATGGTTTTGAATTAGAGTAAGACCATGTGGTTTTCTCAGATTAGTTGTTGTGATTGAAATTATTAATGCCTCTTGGTAGTCAATCTTGGAATTCTAACCCCATTTCCATGCACTTAAAAGAAAGCAAGCTTTGTTACATGTAATTCCCTTGGTTGATTAACTAAATTGTGTATAAATCTCTCAGTTGATACAAAATTCAGATTAATCTATCTCCAGTGTTCTTAAACTCAACAAATCTATTTCATGGCATATGATTCTCAGATTTTCTTGATTTATAATTGTTATTTTTTTTTAATACAAATCAATTCACCCCCCCTCTTGTGTTAGTCATCTGGGCAACATGGAATATAATTAATAGATATATTTATATATATAAGTTATTTATATATCGACTATTTTAAAATGGTACACGAAACAGTACCAATATCGAAATATTTCGTTCCAGTGTCTTAACCAGTATGACATCCGGTATGGTATTCAAAACATTGATTCCAATTGATCGGATCTTGACATTTGTGGTGGTATCAATTAATTGATCATTTTGAGGGAGTATTATGGTAGGCCCCTACTGTAGCTTACTCTGCAACAAGTAATATGAGTAATCTGTTTTGGGCCTTTGGCTCGTTGCATTGGAAATGGACTGGGCCTACGTGTTTTGAAAAAAATAATAGACAAAAATTTATTCGCACCAAAGTTTTATGATTAATAAAGATATCAATAAAATTGAATAATAATTTTCTCTCAGCAACAAGCATGTTAGATGTGTTCCTTACGCATAGTTCGCACTTTAATTTTGGAGAAATTGTTATTTTCTCAAATGAGTGCAGACAGTGTCGGACGTATTATATAATGGGTGTGGAGTCAGGTCAGGGCTGGACGTCGATCCTACGAAGTATCCTACTATCCGAACCGAATGTTTTGAAGATATATAAAGACATATCTTTTGAAGGCCTGGTTTGAGGGGCCTTAAATAGATATATATATTCGCAAAGAATTTCTTTATTTTCTGATGGGCATTTTCCGGTGTATTTCTTTCTTACATGTTGCATGACATGTAAGCACGACGGCTATGTGCTGGTCCATGGGCTTTCCAAGCCCATGTTTGGCATGGTATTGACGAGGCTTCTGTTTTCCTTGTTCGGCATTTTTGACATGATATCTGGGCCCCATATCACTGTTTCTGTTAAGCATTGTTTCTGGACTCTTTACATAAAAAATGGTGCGAGGAATATTTTAATACCAAGCTGCAGGAACTTTCAATGTTCAGCGTCGTGTCAAAACACGAACACTAGGTATTGCTATGCTACAAGTTGTATCTTTATGAAAGGTCTCATAGTACCTAATTTCAAGCTGCAACTGAATGTGTCGAGGAAAATGAAAGTAACCGTTCGTCAATCAACAACGTTAAATATTCTCAAAATAATGTGTCTGTCAAATATTGTTTTAAATTTTTAATTAAATATAGTACATAAAAATAAAGTAATCTAGAGACATCCTTAAAATCTTGATCAATATCCACAGGTGCACGCAAGAGGGACGAGGAAGTCACCCACCCAAAATGATCTTGCTGACTCGGAACGCTGTCACTCACTCTGACCGCAGACCCTTTTTAATGCTTGCTCGACACTTGTGGATAAGATTCTGCAGTTTAACCATTTCCCACGTCTCTTGCTCCAACTTTTCCAGTACTAATAATTTATTGGTTGATACTGACTAATAAAGCATAATCAACGGTAGTATTTTTTTTTTTTGAAGAATCAACGGTAGTATTAGCTGCATGAATAATCCTCCTCTTTGATTATATGAAACTTCTCATTCAATGTAATCTCGACATGACATTATTATATTAAGGAATTTAAAATTTAAAATATAAATATAAAAAAGTAGAGAAAATTTAAAATTTAAAATTTTAATTTCTCTTTTTTTATATTTTTAAATATTTTTTTAATAAATCACACTATATTAGATAATGATACAACTTTGAGCAATCAATTTCAAACCGTCCAACAATATAAGTCTTAGCTGTAAAATGTCAGAATACTAATACTTGGAGATAATTTTGACAACAAAAAGCAGAATTTACAACTTTAATTAATCATTTCATTCCATCTGGGTATTCCGCGTCTTCCAATTTCATGCCTCCATCTATGAGTTTGGACTTTGGATAACTTTGACACGTCGTCCCTCTCTGTCTCTCACTCTATATAATATCTGGACAAGATATGTTTTTCTGCATCAATATCTGTTACCTGTCTCCTACTGTAAAACTCTCTCGATAGGCTTCTAGTATCTGATTGGTTTACTCTTTGAAGTTTCTTGGCTGTTAGGAAGATTTTTTTCTTTTGGAAGAAGCAGGAAGAGATGTTGAGTATATTCAACAAAGGTTTGGTTCAGCCACCTCAGGAGCTGAATAGCCCGGCGCCATTGAATTCTTCTGTGAAGCCGGCCAAGCTTTCACCAGAGATTTTGAAGGATTTCGTTTCTCAATCAGGCAATGCCTTCTCAATCTGCTTTGAAAATACGACGTCTTTTGCTTATGTTCCACCCGAGAAACCATATTCCATTCATCAGAGGTACGTCTCTCTCGACTCTCTCTGTCCAATCTATGCATCTTTAAACCCATTTGTTTCTAGTTTCATTTGCCAGCCATCTCATCTTTTCTTTCCTGGGTTTATTTCTGATTTGCAGAATAATTAATAAATTGATATTTTGCAGATTGTTCTGTGCCATGGATGAAATATACTGCATTTTCTTAGGGAGCCTAAACAATCTGTGCAGCCTCATCAAGCAGTACGGCCTATCAAAGGGCACAAACGAGGCCATGTTCGTGATGGAGGCCTATAGGACTCTCCGTGACCGAGGTCCATACCCAGCCGATCAGGTCCTCAAAGATCTTGATGGAAGCTTTGGATTTGTGATCTACGATAACAAGGCAAAGACAGTCTTTGCTGCACTGGTAAATCTGCCTCCAGCTCTAAAATGAACATCGAGTGTAAACTTCTAAAATGTACAGGAGGGTGCACGTTTCTGTGAACCTCATGAATCTGCTCACGGCTTTTGTTGTTTGGTTGTGTAGGGTGCAGATGAAGAAATTAGGCTCTTCTGGGGCATTTCAGCTGATGGGTCTGTGGTGATTTCTGACAAGTTAGAGGTCATAAAAGCAAGCTGTGCTAAATCATTTGCACCATTCCCTACTGGTACGTATATCATGCGTTCTTGTCCTAAAGAATCGTACGTTCCTGGCTAATAAATTATTTTATATAAATGATCGTGTCCGCGCAATCTGACCTCCGATTTGGTGGGTTGAAATGCAGGGTGCATGTTCCACAGCGAGCATGGCTTGATGAGCTTCGAGCACCCAAGAATGAAAATCAAAGCAATGCCTAGGATTGACAGTGAGGGGGTCATGTGTGGGGCCGACTTCAAGGTTGATGTTCAATCAAGGATTCACAGCTTGCCACGTGTTGGAAGCGAAGCCAACTGGGCAATATGGGGCTGACAATCCTGACGAGATTTTTAGGACAGGATAATAATGTGAAGTCAATCCATACCTCCACCTGGTCTTATGTTTATTTTCCTAGTTAATTTGTGTTTGTATGTACGTATGTCTGTCTTGGCGAGTTGCAGTGACCTGCAATTATTTTATATGGATAAAAGAATGTTTTAGATATAACTAACTTGGGGCTACAGCCTACATTGTTGACAAAATAAACCAACCAATCTCTCTCTCTCTCTCTCTCTCCTCGACTTGTTGAACTGGTACTCAGATTAGAGAGAGAACAATAAATATTATAAATAACAAATGGATAAGTGTCCCCAACTGCCAATGGCCCCATCAACATCGTTCTGTTCTCCACGAGGATGACAAGTGTTCAAGCTTTAAAAGTTGGAAATCATGATCTATTTTGAGGTCTAAAAATATAAAATTATTATTTTGCCATGCGAGAATGGCTTCCGAGGAGAGAAATTGCTTGATTTATTTATTTATTTATTTTTATATTTTTAAATATTTTTTTCATAATATTATTGAAAAATATTTTCTTAATTATTAAATAAAATAAAAAATTTATCGGGATGCATGCTCTCGGAGGGAATATCGTTACTTTCCATTTACCAAATTTGACTCGGAGTTGAACGATGGATTCATTGGTTCTAAGCTCTACTTCCAATGACGAAGAGGACAACCGTTCTGCCATTTGCATATCAAGGCAAGGCAGGAAACCTGTTTCTAATATCATTGGTTGAATTATTCTGGGTGCCGGAAATAACCCTAATCTAGTTACCCTCGTATCCAAAAATCGCATGAGAAATTTCTGTAAGAGCATCCGCATCAACGTCTCCATCCCGATAGTTTTCCTATAATTTGGAGAAAATTTTAAGGTTTTTCAATATTTTCCTCCTCCATCCCGTTCCCTAAAATGGGGTTTGGGTTTTCGGTTGGTACAGTGAATCCCCATATTTGTGCAT
>QGSO01011466.1:0-14719 GCA_011037825.1 Carya cathayensis | reverse complement strand
AAAAGAGACTTATTGTGTCCATTATGAACTACCAAAGGATTATATAATGTAAAAGAAACATATATATGTATGTATATAGAAATAATATTTGCAGTCAAAGTGTGCAAGCGTCGCGCACTCCTTTCGAAAAAAATAAATAAATATAAGATTCATATAAAAAAATTAATTTGCTTGTACACTCTTTTTGAAAAAATAAATAAATAAATAAATATGGAATTTACATGAAAAAATTAATTTTTTGCAACTCATTTTCAAAAAGAGTGTCTGACATTTATATAATTTATGACTGTATTTAACATTAATCAAAGACTAAAGAGTATGGAGCATTTCTTTTGAAGTTATACAATGGGCTATCTCAAAAACCGTATGTTAGACCTAACCCAATTACACCAACCAAACCATGCAATTTGTAATCACCACGTGGGCTTGTGGTTAGGGCTCAAATCCTTTTAAGCCATATGCACACTGGGCTCAAGAATGGACCGAACTTTCTTCTTCATAGCTATGGAATCTATCCATACTCGGCCCCAGAAAAGCCCATAAAGAAGATCATGCCACGGAATATCCCATCTCAGGTGCAAACCTAAAATACAGAGCAAGTTTTGCTCAATACAGTCACAAAAGTGGAACCATTAAACACAAAAATGATAAAAAGAAACCTTCGTTCAAATACCTCAACACGATAGGAAACCCCATCCCGGTTCTTGTCATTCGCTGCTTCTTCATACAGCTTTGCACTCTCTCTCTCTCGATCTCTCCCTGTGACAGCGACGTATAGTAGAAAGCTCGTCATACCCCACCGTCAATTGCCTAGACTCAAAACCCTCGAACAAAAAAAACAAAAAGGGTCAAATCTCTACCTATTATCCCCTTCACCAACGTTCGCCTACGCCGCAATCCGCAGGACCTATCCTCTGATCCGGAAGCCATTGAAGGACCCAGAAAGGGAAAGTGTAAGAAAAAAAAACGGAGCAAACCAAAAGCGGAGCACATCGCCGGCTCTTCTGTTTTAGAATCAGCATTGAAATTGAAGGCCTTTGTGGTGTCATGATCACATGCTCCCGGGCCTACCATAAGCAACACCATGATGAACTCCGCCAACGGCATGATGTCAGCGTCGTCTTCATCGGCCACAACACAATCGCCTGCCCTTAAGACCTATTTTAAAACCCCCGAAGGTCGGTACAAGCTCCACTACGAGAAGACCCACCCCTCCGGTCTCCTTCATTACGCCCATGGAAAAACCGTCACTCAGGTTCTTGGATTTCTCAGTTTTATAGTCCCAATTAATCCTTGGAAGTACTTTTCGGGAGGTTTCTTCAATACCCATTTCGTGAAATGGATGTTTTGTGTGCATTTTCCTTTCTGTTATCGATATGGATTTCTAGGGTTGTAATGAATGATCGGCACCCGTTTGTTTTGATCACCCTTCGAATATAGAGTTTTAATTAATTTTGATTTCAGTTTACATCTTGAAAATCGATTTTCTGAAAATAATTTCCGGTTTCTTACGTGAATTCCGGAAACATATTTGGTTGATTCTCTTATTCCAGGTATTTTCTCAAGCTCCGTTTTTTTAGAACTTATTGTTGGTCAAACTTGTTATTCGAATAAATTAGCTTATTTATTTATGTATTCTATGTCGTTTTCATACTCCAATTTTTTAGGGTGGTTGACTTTTTATCGTAACAGGTAACTCTAGCACATCTAAAGGACAAGCAGGCCCCATCAACTCCACCAGCCCCTCCTTCAAGCTTCAGTGCTACCAGTGGAGTGCGATCAGCTGCAGCAAGGTTGTTGGGTGGAAGTAATGGGAGCCGTGCCCTTAGCTTTGTTGGAGGGAATGGTGGCAGTAAGAGTATTAGTGGGAATGGTAGGGTTGGGTCTTTGGGGTCTTCAAGTTCGAGTAATTCAATGGCTACTACGAATTTTGATGGGAAAGGGACATACTTGGTCTTCAATGTGGGGGATGCTATCTTTATAAGTGATTTGAATTCTCAAGACAAGGTACTTTGGTTTATGGTAATTTGGGTTTGAATGACTTTTGGGATTTTTTGGTTGGTTTATGACAGGTAAATCATTCAATGTAGGATCCGATAAAGTCTATTCATTTCAGTAATTCAAATCCCATGTGCCATGCATTTGATCAGGACGCGAGGGATGGGCATGATTTGCTTATTGGGTTAAATTCTGGCGATGGTACAACTTACCATAAAAATTTAAATTCTCAATTTTTTGGGAAGTTCAAACTTTACAAATGTGTATGTCCTGTGTATTATTGTAGTGTACTCTGTGTCACTGAGACAGCAATTACAGGATGTTGGAAAGAAGCTTGTTGGGGCTCAGCATTATAACAAAGATGGTTCTGTTAATAACAGGCAAGGATTAACTAAGTGTTAACTTTCCCATGCGTTGCGTACTATGGTTTCTTCCAAGTTGTTTCTGATTTGTTATTATCAGGCTCATCAAATGTTACACATTGCATCTAGTTTGTGAAGATCTTATGGAATTTCATTTTGTTTGTTTATTTGTGAAGCCTTGGGAAGTGGGTAAATTGCTAAAAGTCTTGTGGAGTTTCATATAATGATTCTTTTTTCCCAATAAGCAATTGAATGTCTTCTTCTGTAAGAAACTTTTGTAGCTTTCATTTTGCAATTTTAGTGGGATTGAAGATTAAATGGTAAAGAATGGGAAATAATAAGCAGTACCTATAATGTCCAATGCTGTATAATAAGGTGAATACCTTTGTTATAAAGAACTTGACAGCTACGCTAAACTCTATTTTGGGGTCTATGTTACAGCAGGTATTGATGTGTCTTTCATGAATTACTAGACTAAGTAGAATCTAAGGGTTTGCTTGACCTTACTAGACTAAGTAGAATTTAAAGAGTTCACTTGAAAAGTGTCAATAAATCTTTAGAAGGTTTTCTACTTTTTTTTTCCTTTTCTTTTTTCTTGTGCCGTGTTAATTAGGCCAACATGCAAACTCTAGTTTTTTAATGGTTTAACTTGAGCCACCTACTTGTGCTTTACCTCTATAGCTCTTTAAGTTGTTTGGTCTTGTAGGGTTTCCAACTGGATACTTCCTATTGCCTTTGTTTCCTTTGCTTTGTAGTGTAATATACAATGGTTAGTAGACCACTAAATGCATTATTTTTTTATGGTTGATGAGTATCTTTTAAGCTTTGAAGTTTTCTTGATAACTTTGAGGTTGCTTGGATTAGCCCTTCCCTCTCAGGCTAGTTAGGGGTTCATCAATGACCAAAATAAATTTTCCTAGCATCATTCAGCTGCTAGTTAGTGGGTGAATTTCTTGTTTCTCACATTTGCAATTGCTAATATTCATATTTTTCGACCATTTCTGATATCTCAATGTTGTTTTGATGATCTTGTGTGTTAGAATCATTTCCGTCTTCATGGTTTCTAGAGCTCTTATGCTGCTTTAAACCCATTATCCAAAAAATTATCAATGTGAAATTCCCATTTTGCATTGCGCCTACACAGATTGTGATACTCCATATGATAAGGATAAGGGTAGGTGGTATATGGGATCCCACATTGCTTGGGAAGTAGAAGTTCTTGCTCTTTATAAGGTTCCAATGGGACTCCAATTGTATCATTGACTAGTCTCTTTGGAGTATAGGCCATTTGGTTTGGGTCTTTCATTGGGGCGTTATACAAATGGAGTACATTTTGGAATAGAACATGAACAATGGGTGTGGAATGTTTCTAATGCCTTGTTTGGCCTGCTACTAACATTGGCGTCGACATAGCACACAGTCTGTTCCTTGGGATCTTTGCTGATAGTCTGACTTCATTTTTACTTTGTTACTTGAATTTAATATAATGAAATAACATCGTATGTTGGAGATACTTGTGCAAACATTCCATATTACTTGGGATTTAAAGAAGAATTGGAAACTACAACTATGTCCCTTTGTAGTGTATTAGATTATGAAGAGAACCATTCAAAACAGCATACCTAACTCCATTTAGAATGGGTCATTGGGTGGCAACTTTGTCGATTTTAGTTTGTAATTTCTCAACGATATCATTTCTTTTGTGGGAGCATGAAACTCATTTAATCATGCATCTTCATGGTTTGTGGATTTTTTTTCATTATTTAGCCAGTTGAGCTTGTTCATGGTATTGCTTTATGTATTATGCATGCATGCGAACACATTAATTGGACATAGAGAAAGACAGTGGCTTCAATCTTATAGAAACATAATTTGTATCAAGTATTAGTGTAGATAGATTGAAGGAAAGTGTGTTCAAGGGATATGTATTGTCTCTTAGCATGTAACGCCTCACTAAGTCTGACATTGGGTAGTTGATGTATGATAAAGTGTATTGAGTACCAAGTCACATGTTAGTTCCTTAATAGGTGGTATTGGGTTTTTTTATATTGATTCCAAGTAGCTCCATTTATAGAGATGTACATTATAAAGGGATGGTAACTAGTGGTTTTTAGTGATGCATCTCAGTATGGCCTTGGATGCGTTTTGATGCAAGATGATAGGCTAGTGGCATATGCATTGCGTCTATTGAAGGACCATGAGAAACACTACCTCACCCATGGTTTGGAATTAGCATTAGTGGTTTTCGCCTTAAGACTTTGGCGACACTGTCTCTATAGTGAAGCCTGTGAGATATACAGTGACCACAAGGATCTAAATTATCTCTTCACCCAAAGTAACCTCAATATTAGGTAAAGGAGGTGGTTAGAGATGATAAATAACTATCAATGCTAGATTAAGTATCATCCAGGGAAAGCCAACTTAGTCACCAATGCACTTAGTTAGAAATTTCAAGTGGAAGATGTCATTGAGTATTCGTAGGCAGATTTCCTCTTCAATGGGATGAGTTTGCTACTGTTAAATAGCTCCATCAAGAGTAAGTCCTTGCCTCAATGTAGGAAGTGAGGGTCATGGATTATGATGAGCTAAAGGTACAACAAAGAAGGGATATGAAGTTGCTGAACATTGGGTGAAGGGTTAAGAAGGCAAAGGGGCCCATGTGTTTCTGTCTCAGTAGGAATGGCACCTTACCATATAAGAACTAAAGAATCATCCCTATAAATATTGGGATTAGAGAGAAGATAATCATTGAAGCTCATGCATCACCTTACTTGGTACATCCTAAGAGCACAAAGATGTGCCGAGATCTAAAGAAAGGTTTTTGGTGGGAATGAATGAAACGAGACATAGCCTAGTTCATTGAGAGATGTCCAATGTGTAGACAAGTAAAAGCGAAACACCAAAGATCCATTGGGAGCTTGCAACCCATATTAGTCCTTGAATGGGAATGAGATGATATAGTAATGGATTTTGTGGATGAACTGCCAAGACTCCAAGTGAAAAGAACTCAACGTGGGTGATCATGGATAGATTGACTAAGAGTGCTCATCTTCTTCCAGTTACTAAAACGAACATCATAGGAAAATTGACCTGATTGTATGTCATGTAGATAGTCAAGTTACATTGAGTGCTAAGGGGAGGTTTGAGGAGTGAGATAAGATGAGAATTTTGTGAAGAGTAGTAAGATAGTTTGTGAATAGTAGTGAGATACTTTAAGTTGAGTATTTTGTGGATTTTGTAAAAGAAGAGAGAAAAAGTTGAATAAAAAATATTATAAATTTAAAATATTGTAAGAATATATATAGTTTTATAATATTATTTTTGTTTAGGGATTTGAAAAAGTTAGAATTATTTTTTATTTTTTATTTGAAAGTTTGAAAAAGTTGTAATGATTAGTTTGAAAATTTTTTATTTGAATTATGTTTGGGAATAAGAAGAGATGAGATAAAATGAGATCAGATGAGAATTTTGTGTCTCATATGAGGCCCCAAACCTGCCCGAAGACTATAGTATCAGATTGAGACATAAGATTTTATTTTCAATTTCTAGAAGAGTTTATACGTTGCTAAGAGCACTAGATTGAGATTCAGCAGTGCCTATCACCTATAGATGGAAGACCAATAAGAACATACCATTTAGAAATTGGAAGACATGCAGCTCTAGAATCTGGGGTTACTTGAGAGAATCATATACCCTCAACAAGTTTACCTATAATAATGGTTACCATGTGACTATTCTAATGGCGTCATATGAGGCCCTGTGTGGAAGGAAAAGTATGTCACCTCTATTTTGGGATGAGTTGGAGAAGGCAAGCTTATTGAACTAAAGCTAATTCAAGAAATAATGGATCAAGTTAGAATCATATAAGAAAAGATGACAATGGCACAAAGTCAATAGAAGAGTTATGCTGACATACGAAGAAAAGACTTGTTCTTCAAGGAGGAGATTGGGTGTATTTAAAATGTCATCCATGAAGTGTTAAAATGATCTGGGAGGAAAGGCAAATTGAGCACGAGGCATGTTGGACCTTATCAAGTGATGGAAAAGGTGGGCCCAGTGGCTTATAGAATTATCCTACCGGCCAAGTTTGGAGATGTACATGACATATTCCACCTCTCCACTAGAATAATTAGCTTGGGTGAGATTCAACTTTAACCAAATCTTACCTAAGAAGAAATGTCGGTACAAATTTTGGATTGAAAGAGCAGAAGTTAAGGTCCAAAACAGTACCCTCAGTAAAGGTATTGTAGGAAAGCTAGAAAGCCCAAGAGATCACCTGGGAAAGGGAAAGCATCGTGAGGGAACACTTTTGTTATTTATTCAAGTTCCAATAACTTGACAGTCACACATAGTAAACACAGCTATAAATGATTGTCAAAACTGTTTATTCCCATGGCACACATGTTTAAGCATTATAAATAGTAATGCCATGGTTAGATCCAAGAGAACCACACTCAAATCTCAGAGCCTTTATCAAGTTAGGAGACCAAATCAACAACACACATTTCGGTGAAAGCTCACCCTAGAGGTAGATTCTTTCCTACAATAATGCTAGAAATGTTGGGTAGTGATTATAAGTATGTTGGGTTATGACCTATTATGTCTTTGTCTCCTTCTTTCGGTATCCTTTCGTATGCATAATTCCTCACTATGGTTATTGGCTATTTTTGTTTAAGTGTTTTCCTGTATAAGTATCAACTTTACTATTTAAGAGATATTTTATGTATGAGTAGATCATGACCTGAAGCTGAGATGGGTCAATATTTTGATGGAGCTTCTTTGGTTACTATAGAGCTTCTAAGAATTAAATAACGTCCCCTAGGTCGCTAGGCTTGGGCTAGATGGTTGAAAGCGTGGCCTCTTAGCGAGTAGAGGCTAGAGATTGCAATGGTGAAGGACCAGGGGTGAAACCAGGCGTCGCATGTTAGGAAGTTGTACATGTGGTTGATACCTACAATGTGGCAAAGGAAGCAAGTGTATGCGTACAACCATGTGAAGGGGAGACCTTGGCGCACATGTTAATAAACAGAAATGGTTGGAAATATGGTTTTCATGTTGAGTTTTATACCTGAGGTCCAACGTTGATGGTTTTCATGTTGTTGAATGAACACGGGGTTTATAAAATGAACACTATGGTGATGTTTGAGCATTGGGTGCTCATGAATTATTATTAATGTAAACTATGTTTACTTTATTTGCTCGAAGGCTTATGCCTGGGTAAGTACGTTCTTTTTCTCTATTTTATTTAAAAATTCATCATTTCATATTCATCGCCATGTCCTATATTTATTGAGACTTTTTTGAAATCTCACTATGGTAGTCACACTATGATTTCGCTTCCCAAAATCATAGACTTTGATGCAGATATAGGAAATGAGACAGGATATGAGGAGAAGCTAGTGCAACTTGATGAGTAGCTTTGAGGGCCTGTCCTGGTTAAGATATTGAGATTGGTCATATTTTATGGTTTTGTGATTTGGGTGATGAACAAGTATGGTCTGTAATATTCTTAACAATGGTGTGGATGTGACTTATGGATAAATATTGTTTGGAAAATTTAAAAAATTTCTCTAGTGCTTATATTTCTATATTTGACATGTGTATTAAATTTCTTTTTGTTGTGATTAATTTATACAATCATGCTAGGCATATAAGCACACAACATTCCATGGAACATAAAGGGTGTTAGCCCGTGTGGTGAGTATCATGGCTCCTCAGCCTTCTACTAAGTCCTAAGCAGTGGCTGGGGTCACCACAAACGAAGTCTCAAATTAGGAATCATAAAAATGGAAAGAAAACTCAAAATTGTATTGTTAGTGTATACATTGAAAATGACCCTATCAAGTATGACCAACTAACATAAATAATTAATTAAGATTATGTATTACGATGAATCTAGATATGCACTATTCAAATATGATTGGATAGCTATTTTTTAAAGGGTAAAGGTTTTAAGGAAGATGAATTTGGCTTCAATTTTGTGAATTTGTTGCAATATATTACTTAGTGGTGAAAGCATTACAAATAATCCATTCATATTATATTCTCAGGTATCCAAAGTGTATAATGTTGCAGGTGAAATATATTATAATTGGGTTATCGTTATCAAGACAATATAATATTTACAATAGTGAAGCTGTTTTTTTTTTTTTTTTAATAAAAATACTGGCACTTATATTATATCAACAGTTGCATTCAACCATTACAAGAGTAGAAATAGAAGGGATAACAACATCAATATCAAATTGTTCAACAGGAAGCATCACAACACACTTTTCTAGAACATGTGCTACCCTATTTGCATCTCTTTTCACATGTTTGAGTTTCCATCCCGTACCATGCAAAAGTTGTTTGATATCAACAACAAGTGGGTCACAAAATCCATCTGCAAAACACTGTTAATTGATAGCATTAACCACTTGCAAAGAATCCCCTTCAAGTATACAATTAGTGAGGCCAAACTCTTTACACATATTTGCAGCAACAAATAATCCCCTTGCCTCAGCAGATTTAGCTTTAGTACAATAATTCATAGGCTTCATCAAACTCATCAAAACAGACCCTTCATCATCACATATCATAACACCAATACCAATTCTATTAGCTTCTTTCTGTATAGCAACATCCCAATTAAGCTTGACCCAATCAACAAGTGAAAGATCCCATCTAACAGGTTGAGTTGATGCTACACCAGTAGAGGAAATACATGACTGCATAGCATCTTGGTAAGCTCGAAACTGTTGCATAGCATTAGTAATTATGTTATCATGAATGAAGGAATTTCTTCTGTGCCATAATGCTCGAGTAGTATAAGCAAAACAAGTTAGTTCCTGGATAGACAGCCTAGCTGGCATTTGTTTATAAACTTGAGTAAAATCAAGATCAGTAATAGAGGCCTTCTGTAAAGATTTAGTACCCAATACTCATACATCAACAGTAGAAGGGCATGACCACAAGATATGACCAATAGTTTCAACCTCTATCAAACAAATTGGGCAGAAAGGGTCTGCAGTAACCTTCCTATTATACAGATTCTCCTTCGTTGGTAGAGAATAAGTGCATGCCCTACTTAGAAAATTCTTCACTGCATTTGCAGCAGGTAAAGCCCATAAGTGCTTCCAACATTGAGCAAAATCATTAGTGGTTGAGGATTCCCCTTTTTAACTTAATTGTGCAGAAATAGAAATGTGATAGGCACTTCTGATAGTAAAATGACCATTAGAAGAGCCTCTCCAAATTAGCTTATTAGAAGCTGCCAATGTACTCATTGGGATCTGCAGAATAGTAGAGGAATCCACATGATTGAAGACATTTTTAACAAGCTCAACATTCCACCAACCAGTAAGAAGAACAATTAACTCTTCCACTAAAGCATTAGTCCCTAAAATCTGCATAGGAGATTGAATTGTACTAGAACTCCTCTATGGTATCCACTTATCCCTCCAAAGATGAATCTATCTACCATTGCCTACCCTCCAAAGAGCCCCATCCTTAATCAGATTCATGGCTTGATAAATACTTCTCCACACAAAAGAAGGCCTTGGAGCCAAACTAGCCTCTAATAAGGTTAAGTTGGCAAAATATTTGGCTTGAAAAATTCTGCTAGGTAGGGACTCAGGAGAGGTTAGGATCCTCGAAGCTTGTTTTGTCAAAAGTGCTAAGTTGAAACTGGATAAGTCTCAAAAGCCACAACCACCTTGTTGTTTAGCAGTGCACATCACACTCCAAGCCTTCCAATGAATTTTGTGTTTAGTATCATTGTTGTCCCACCAGAAATTTGAAAACAAAGAATTTTACTTTTGACATAGAGTTTTAGGCAAAAGGAAAACACTCATGCAATACGTGGGCATGGATTGAAGCACAGCTTTAATAAGAATTTCTCTCCCAGCTTGAGAAAGAAAGTTGTTCTTCCAATTTCCCATCTTCTTCTTCACTTTATCAATGATATCTTCAAAAGCCTTCATCCGAGATCTTCCAACCAAAGATGGTAGACCAAGATATTTCTCCAAATTAGATGAGTCTTGTAGCCTAATTTCCATCAAGTAAGCCTTGGTTGAAGGCTTAGTATTCTTGCTGAAAAAGAGGGAAGTTTTCTCTCCATTTAGTAACTATCTAGAAGCATCCTCATAGAGTCCCAAAATTTGTTTAAGTGTAGCCCATTCAATCGTATTAGCCTGACAGAAAACAAGATTATTATCTGCAAAAAATAGATGACTCATGGAAAATGCACCTCGAGCAATTGGGACACCAGTAAGCAACCCTTGTTCTTTAGCAGCTGATAATTGGGAACTAAGAGCCTCAGCACATAAAATAAAAAGATATGGGGATAGAGGGCATCCTGACAGAGATCCCTTTGAGGTTTTCTTGACAATTTTGGAAGGAAAAACAGATGGCATATCAGAAATTCTTGGATTAGCTTTCCTCTTACGACCATCAACCCGAGTATGATAATTATGGCCATAACCCCTTCTCCCCCCTCTAATATGCCTCTTCCATTTCACAAGAGAATTACTAGGAGATAGACTGGAACAAAGATTAGAGGCAGATGACGAACCTGGATTCTTTGTTAGTCGTGCAGCAGAAGGATTATCATGTGCAACAATAGCAGTTATGGCAGTTATTTTCCTTGTAAGAACGGTTTGAGTATTGGGACAAGTGGTAATAACTGTCTTTCCATCCAATCTCTATTGAGACACATCAGCAACATCAAATACCTTATCAGAGCCGTTGACATCCCCAAAGTGATTTGCAGAAATAGTTAACTTGTCACCATCTGAGAATGAAGCAAAACCTCTGGGAAGCACAGGGACAAAATGACTTAATCCAACATGTTGAAAGGAACTAGGAGCTCTCAGCCATCCACCAAATTGCAAAGATGATAAAGGACCTTCAACACCAGTACCATTTCTTCTAGAATAGTCCATAGTAGAAGGAGACATCATCCCACAAACAAAGTAGAAATGAGGGAGACGTTCATATTTAAACTAAATAAATAACCTTTTCAACTGAATATTAATCATCTTTCCTCTAATCAAAGGTTTTGAAATATTGATCTTGGCAAGGACACATAAGAATTTTCCCCATCTAGCATCCTGATTATCCACTTCCACATGAAGTACCTTTCCAAGAGAATAACCAACTTGCAACCCAACATTAGCATTCATGCATCCAAATGGTAAAGTATGTAGTTGAACCCACAGATAAGTACGTGTAAATCGTAAGTCAAAATGTGGTGGTAAGACCATCAAAATACTTGAAGCATATAAGGCATTGATCAAACAGCCAAGGTTGACCATCCCATATACGTAAAAGAGCAACATCAAAGGCAAACTCGAAAAGGAACAAATTCATGCCACTTTAGTGATAGTAACAATCGAATTAACCCTCTAGACTTTCACCATAGTTGCTTTAAAAGCCTCCCTATTAACCTTCTTGCCTGTTATGATCTTCCCAATCAAGCAAAACTTACCCCTTTCCAGAGTTGCATGGATAGTTTCATCCTTAACAACAACATCCTTAGTCTCTTCCTCCATAAAAGACAACTTGGTCCAGAGATTAGTGATGTCCTCTGCCATCAGAGGATGAAAGAAACAAAAAGAAATACCCGAGTTGCAGATACCAAACAAACTCCCGTAAAGATCACGTAAAAATTGCATGTAGCAAATAGACCCTTCACTCGACAGGAAGGAAGAAAACTTTCACCTCACGAGAGAGAGAAAGACTCTGGGCACTACAATAATGGAGCTATTGAGAGAGCTATTGATGATGTTACGTGGACACAAAAATAACATAAAAAATTATGATCGATATCTCTTAGTAGCGAGAAAATTCAAATTTAGCTATATAACATAAAATGAAATTCAGAGTAGAGATCGATTTCACAAATATTATCTTAAAAGAATATATACCATCATCAAGACAACATCTAATTATATTTTCATTACTATTGAATAAATAGTAGTAGGGCGGAGGAGCATGCTCTTCAACAAGGGCATCACATATAAAAGAAACATATTTAATTAATAGCTAGTTAATTTATTTTCTCAAAACCCAACAAATTTTTTTTTTTTTTGGAAAGACAACCAATAATATTAACTGCTTTCCCAATTCAGATGTGAACATTTACCTTCTATGTATAGGCTACAACATTCTCCCCTCCATACATAACTTCACAAACTATACACATGTTACCTTCCTCCAAAATCCAAACGTCATTTTCAAAGACTTGATTCATACCATAGAATCTCTTTGATCTCTCTCCACACATACATTTACACATGATATAATAAGAAATCAATTAAAGGGAAGATATATAGAAAGGCCGCAAATGAAATTAATTTGCGAAGTTTTCTTTTCCTTTGGGGTTGAAATTACAACGTGCATTTTAATATCACTGAAGCTTAATTCGTTAATTCCTACATTAAAGAACTATTATTGTGTTTTATTTGTTAAACCTCATCATTAATTGTAGTTTTTGCGTTGTTACAGCTAATTTATTAATTTTCCAAAATTGTGATTTTGTATACATACATACATACATATATACTAGGTCAAAGTAACGTGCAAAGCACGTTTGTCTAGTTGGATCAAACGTGATTTTCATAGTATTATTTTGTGATTTACAAATTATAAAATTTGAATAATGTTCTTTTTTATATTAATAAATATTTTTTCATTTAAATTACACTCTAGTTTAAATTATTTTATGTTAGCCTTTGATTATTTTATTTTATTAATATTTAATTGTAATATTTTTATGTAGTTTTTATTGTACCTTTTTACTTTGTTGGACTTTTAATTTTGGGTGGGCTTTGTTTTAGTGGGTTTTCTTTTATTTTTGGGCCAAATTGCTTCAGTTTTCGGACCCAGTTCCCTTTCTCCCCCAAAAGGGCGCCGTTTGCTGCCCAGCCCTTAGGGCTTCTTCTTATTTCTTTCCTCCTGCTGGCGCCGCTGCTTCCTCTTTCGTCTTCTTCTTCTGTTGTTTTCTTTTCTTCTTCATCGCCGAAAAGTGTGGTGACACTTCTCAAAGCTACAAAGATTAAAAACATAAGAATATATGACGTTAATCATTAAGTCCTCACGGCCTTCAACGGATCTGGTATAGAGATAGTGGTTGGACTCGGCGGTGAATTTCTAACAGAGATGAGTGTAATCGAGGATCGTTCAATGAGTTGGATAAAAGAAAATGCGTAGCGTTTCCTTCCTGGTACTTCCATTTGTGGAATTGTAGTCGGGAATGAGATCTTAGCGAGTAAAGATCGGCAAGATCTCTGGGAGGTGTTGCAACCTGTAGCTAAAAATGTTTACAATGCCCTTGATAGGTTGGACTTGACCAACGTTGTTCAAGACTTCCAGTACAAAGCCCACATTTGCTGGGTGTGCTCGCTAATTCCTTCCCTCCATCTTCGTGTACTTTCAAGGAAGACACTGGGTTTGGCAATATGCAGGTCATAGTTTCTGAAACTGGTTGGCCTTCTCGTGGAGATGAGAAGTAGAAAATCTAACTCATTCATTCGGGTTCGGTCGTTTTGGTTTCCAAGGAATTAAAGAGTGCAGCTCATGAAGTTATAATGTGCAGTCGTTTAGAACGTAGTTAAAGTTAACGGAGAAATAATAAAAACTGTTAAAACAAGAAATTCTGTTTAATACACACTTTTTATATATAGAAGATATATATATGTATAAAAGATAAATGGCATAATCATTAATATATATATGGTTTTCTTAATATTCATTTTGTGTACAAACCATAATATTGCCACTATTTTAAGGCCTCTACATTACATGACACTGGTTGCATTGCGGGCATAATAGATTTGGAAGATAAATTTTATAATTCAAATTTTACAAATGAAATCTTATGATTTAAGAAGTGTGTTTGATGTGTTCTATACAACAGCTTGAGAATAAAATAATTCATACAAAATAAACTAGTCATCAAGGATGCATTCACTTCTATCAGCTAATCAATAACATTGTTTTATATTTCACAATTTATACCTAGTGTAAATTGTGAAATATCAATCTTGTACACAAAAGCTATACACGTATGTATGATACTGGCTTTCACGTACGTATTATAATCCACTAGTACTCTAACATGGTGATTCGGTCATAATACATTAATAGATCATCTCATGACATAGTGAGACATGAGATTGGTGTGACAGAAAATGGAGAGTAAAACAAACAAACAAAAAAAGAAGAAGAAGAGAAATTCTATATGAAATTTTTACACCACACTTCTATTTAATCAACATATAATTTGACATTTTTGTTATTCTATCTTAATGCTTAAATATGTGTGTATTTAAATAGAATGAAAAAAATAACAAATCACATATTAATTAAATAGAAGT
>QGSO01011177.1:0-12166 GCA_011037825.1 Carya cathayensis | reverse complement strand
AAAATACCAAAGTTTAAGTAATATGATTTTCCTTTTTATATCATCATGCTGAGAAAAGGAAAATACTAGTATCACCGTTACTTTTACCACTGCATCTTACCGTTGTATTTTTTTTTTATTATTATTTTTTTTTACTTAATGATTAAGTAAATATTTTTTAATAATATTTTGATTTTTTTTATTTTTTTAAAAATATTTAAATGTATTAAAAAAATAAATATAAATAAATACAAAAAAATAAAAAAAATTTCAACCATTAGCGAGAGCTCCAGCGGTGTGTAGCACCGCCCCTGAGAAAATGGATGACATGCCCATTGATGTAACGTGCTGTGGTGTGAAAATAGACTTTGGATTCCAGTCTCCAGCGATGAGGTGTCACCGTACGTCGTTATTCGAAATTAACTCATTGGTCGTGTTAGGGATAACCTTTGGAATTGAAACGCTTTTTTCTCTAATTTTTTAATGTTTAAAATATTTTCCTCAAAAAAATAGAGGCGGAAAAACCCGACCTTTGAAAAATTGAAATCGGTTGATAATCAGATAAGGACCGATTCAACAACAAATTGAATAAGATGATTCAAGTTAATTTTAATATCAAATACTCATTCATCTCCTATTTTTTTCAATTAATTTTTTTTCAATACTTTTATTATTCTTATTGAATATAATGATAAAAGAAAATTTAATAAATGTTTAGTCTTATCATATTTTTCTACAAGAAAAATAAAAATAGTTGTTAGACAACTTGAAAATAAATAAATTTTTAAATCTATTTAAATTGGCCTAAAATTGGTTAGAGTCAGTCTGAATTAACTTACATCGATCGATTGAAATGATTTCAATGAATGATTTAAAAATTTCTTTAAAATCGATTCAATTTCTCACAAATCCAATTTGAATTGGCAGAAAAAAAAAACAAAAAAAAAAGGAAGAAGAAGAAGAAAGAATACGCATACATGCAAATAAAGAAAATCAAAATTAGCATTGAGATTTCGAAAATCAAAATTAGCATTGATATTGAAATCTCGTGACAACTAGTCCTCATTACCAGCCAAGTAGTCGCTCTCGTCTGCGCGTAAGATTATAAGGACGGACAGTGTAATTGGGGCCTCTTCTTATTTTGAGGATAAGTATCAATTTATCTTCATTTTAGAGAACAACCAATGAGTTAACGGGATTTTATCTTCTTATTTTGTTTGCGGCCGTATGCATTTTCACGTCCAAAGTCCAATTTCTTTGTTAATTGATAGTGAACTATTCACATTAGTCTTCACTCAAAAAAATTAACAAAGAACTATTTATGAGAACATATCCTATATATTGTTCATTACTGTCATGATCTGCTCAATCCGAAAATCTTAAATGAAGAATCATTGATACTTATCCTCAAAATAAGAAGAGGCTCCAATTACACTGACTGTCCTTATAACCTCATAGAAGAAGACAAGAGAGGCTTTCTTTGGAATCAGGCGTTGTCACAGTAATTAGACATCTGTCAAATTCAATGAGTTGTTATTTGGACACATGCTCTTTTTCAATGCCTTAGGGTTTATACGGTTTTTTTGAAAAATAAAAATTTCACCTCAAAATTCTTATTTTATTTCGTCACACCGCATTCATAAACATTTTTTAAATATAAATATTTTTAAATTAATCATTACGATTTTTACAAATCTTTAAATAAATAAAAATAAAAATTAATTTAACTTTTTTAAATCTTTAAATAAAAATAAATTAAAAAAATTATATTATAATAATATTTTAATTTTATAATATTTTATATTTAATTTTTTTCTCTTCCTTTTCAAAACATTATAAAATAATTATTTTACTACCATTCATTCATGAAATTTTCATTTCATCTCGCACCCTTAGAATTGTCTGTTTTTGTTTCAGCTCAGGCCGACGCAACTGTGAAGAGGTTTCTCTTCTTCTCCTCTTTTCCTGGGCCCTGATACTCTACCGAGTTTTAAAAAAGAAGATTTCTCATGGTGATAATGTCTTTAAGCTGCAGTTTTTTAGTTGAAAAAACAATCTGTGGATGTTCATGCACTTTAGAATAATAGATCGACCAAGAGTGTTGCACGTTTCTCTAATCTGTTTTCCATTTTTCATCACGAGGCAGAAGTCAGTGTACGGATACACTACTTGAGTATGAGCTTCCTTGGGCAGCAGCAAGCAGGGGACTTGGGGAGGAACCAGAAATTTGACTTTGGACGTGAAATGCATACGGCCGCAAACAAAATAAGATGATGAAATTTAATTATAAAATCCCGTTAACTCGTTGGTTGTTCGAAGATAAATTGATACTTATCCTCAAAATAAGAAGTCTGAATTACACCGACTGTCCTTATAATCTTACGCGAAGACGAGAGAGACTAATTGGCTGGTAACAAGGAGTTGTCACGAGATTTCAATATCATTACCAATTTTGACGTGACAGATCAATGCAAGGTACAAATTGAAAGTTGACGAAGACCTTCGTATTGATGTGACAACCCGTTCGACCGGCCCATGTGGATGGACCACTCATCCAAAACAAATGGTTGCGCTACAGTGCCGCTTCATAGTGGCCGCTGCAGCTTACTACTTGACGTGGCGTGTGGCATGCCACGTGGCATTAAAAAAAAAGAACGGAAATAAAATTGATATTAAACACACGAATAGCTTAAATAGCTTAAATGAAACATTCTCAAACCCTTTTACCCTGCTGTCGCCGTGTCGTCCCTCACCATCCTCGTGGTCATCCCATCACAGAACACCGTCACGAGTGGTTCTGCCGCCGACCACCAGTTCCCTCCTCCACGAGATCGGGCTCGCAGCACAGATCTTCTACCCTCCTCCCCAAGAGCCTTCCGTCACAGCGGCAGAGCTTCCCTCCTCCACGAGTGCGTTCCGTCACCGAACATCGGCTCCCTCTTCATTTTTGGTTTGTTTATGGTAACATCCACCAATTTCTCCCCATTGATGCTACAGATCTTCTCTTCACAGATAGACGCTTCTCTTCACAGATAGACGATACTAAATTTATGTTTTTCCGCTTCTTAGGGCTTTCGATTTATTCAAAATATTTTAGTCTAGAATTAGCTTGTGACTGTTAGTTGTAGTATTTTTTGTAAGATTTCTATGTTCTTTTCATTTTTAGGTCTTGAATTGCATCTATAGGGTTTCTGATAGGAAATATGCATCGTCCATTTTCATTGCAACCATGGGCATGATTTCTGAGTTCCTTAAGTATATTGATTAGTCCCTATCATAATTTATATTCGGAAAAAATATTGAGAGTTATACATGAAGGTTGTTTATGTAATCATAGCAAGGAAGGTTGTTTATGTCGTCCCTGGACATGTTTATTGTTATTTTTGTGGAAATTTGTTAATTGAAACAATCTAGGTTATAATTTTTTTTTCTTCGTATGATTAAGCTTATTTGCTAAAGTTCATCAATTGGAGTTGTCCTGGTTATTGGTTCTTCTACATTATCATTGTGAGTTTAGCTAGTTATTGTTACCAAATGGGTCATTGTATTTCTGTAAATAATTTTTGCTATCAAAAGAAAAATAAAAGAAACAACTTAGGCAAACTCGGCTGAGTGAACAATTCTATTTTTTGGGGTTTCATACAACCAAAATTCCTATCTTTTTAGTGACTTCTATATTCCTTAAGGTGTCTATGAAGCTATGTTGATTTAATTCAACATGATTTGACACACCTAAAGCATCTTTTGATTCTATGTATGTGACTTAAAGTGCCTGACTAGGTTGAAAATTCTACGTGTGGTTATCAAAAGGTTCAGTTTTCATATGCACTTCTTGAAGACCTTTTTTTTCAATACTCTACTCCTTTGGACTACTTGTATAGACTTTAAGGTGATGAACTTACATGATTATCTTTTATCTTATCCTCATTCTAGTTGTGGTATATCTCTTGTGTGCGACCTACATGTCTACTTGGAATAAGCAGTTTGAGGTTTTTAATGAAATGTTTATTGCTTATCAATCAAGAAAAAATCCAGGTCGACTTCATTTAACTTAATTCTCTTTTTTATTTTTTCTTTCTTGTTTTCGAGAACTGTTGTTATGCCTATTTACTTCACAAGGTCTTATGCTTCATTTATGTTGTTTGGGGGAAAAATAAAAGACTAAGAAAAACACAGAATCCTGGATTTCTAGATATGGTTATTATATCACGCTCAATTGGATGCAGTCAGTTATCTCATCTCTTTGTATATGAACAGCACTGTCTGAGTCACATAGTGGAAATAGTGATCTGTCCAAAGGAAAGTCAATAATTGAGTACCCAATTTGTTACTATGGAATTAAAGCTTGTCAAATAACTGCGCATACAGAGGAAAATGATGGGCGGCGGTTTTTTGGATGTCAAAACTATATGGTGAGATTTTATCTTCTCTTCTCGCCCTCATATCTCATTCTCGTTGATAGTCTTGTTTGCCATAATTTAACTGGGAATTGGTTTTTGCATTTTGAAAAGTCTTGTGGATACTTCTGCTGGTATGACCCTGAAATTCCAGCATATTGCCAAAAGACTATCAAATGATTACAATACTCAATTGATAAATTAAAAGTTGAAGTTGAAAAGATCCAAGCATCAAAGGATATCCAAACCTTGAATCATCGACTAGAAATAGAGGCCGAGAGGCACAAGAGGCAACTGGAGAAGGCTACCTACGTTCTAACAATTTCATTGTCGTGGTTATTCTTTTTTGGGTTACTTATATCCAATTGTGGTTGGTTGAAAGAAAAATGTTAATATAGTTTTAGAAGTTAGCAACTAGGAAAGTCTAGGGAGTAGATGTGGAATCTCTTTGTATTTTGTGGCAGCTTTTGTACCTTTGTGAAAACTCTTTGTATTTGTAGAGATCTTGAATATTCTCAATGTATGTGGAACCTTTGTGTATTTTGGTCTAACTCTTTGTATACATATTTATGCAACATCCTGTATCTTTTAGAAGGACTCAGGAATCAAAGTCTCAAGTCCCAAATAAACATATCATTTCCAAATAGCTTATGAAAATATGGAAATGATATATTTATTTATCAATGAATAGAAATATCCACTATCAAATTCTGACTTGCACATGAGTCACTTAACATATCCAGTTTAAATAAGTATTTCAGACTTATACAAAAATGCATAACAGTTTCTTAAAAAAATGCATCAAGATCAACATCTTACAAAATACAACCTGAAAATTTTCAGTTTCTTACAATAATACAACCTGATCAATCCCCCAACTGAAAACTTTCAGTTTCTTACAAAAATACAACCTGAAAAATTTCAGTTTCTTACAATAATACAACCTAATCAAGATCAACCCCCCAATTGAAAACTTTCAGTTTCTTACAAAAATACAACCTGATCAAGATCAACCCCCCAACTGAAAACTTTCAGTTTCTTACAAAAATACAACCTGATCAATTTCAGTTTCTTACAAAAATACAACCTGATCAAGAAAGTTTCTTACAAAATACAACCTGATCAAGATCAACCGCCCCAACTGAAAACTTTCTTACAAAAATTAAAAAAAAACACCTATACAATAGGTATTCAAAATATTTTGTACAAAAAATACAATCTTCTACCCAAGAAACACCTATGCAATGTCTAACAACACCAACATAACCAGATCACCATCATGGCTGCCACCATCTAGGCTCGTATAGATCACCTTGATCTGATAGATTCAATCGCCTAGGTTGCGCTTCTACTGGAGGTAGAGGAGCAGTCGAGGGAGTACAAAAAAATTCTAGTGCATGTGTCCAAACTTGGCTTCCTTGATCATGTAGACAGGATACCTTGAAAAATTATCAAATATCAATTTTAAGATTCTACACTAGGCCTGTTCATCCGGGTTTCGACCCGGAAATCCGGGTAGACCCAAACCAGAATCCGAATTTCAAATCCGGGCCGGAACCCGGATCGGGTTAGCCCGGATCAAAAATGGGCCGAAACCCGGATTCATCCGGGTTCCGGATTGAACCCGGGTGTCTTTTTTTTTTTTTTTTTTTTTTAAATTAAAAAAAAAATCCATATAAAAGCTTAAATGTATATCAAATATTTTCACATATAGCTCTGATTTTTTTTTTAATAAAAAATAAAAGAATACATTTGATTTTTTAAAAAAAAAAAATAAAAGAAAACATTTGATTGTGCACCTTAAAGGTTGAAAAATATAACTCTTATATCAAAGTTCCAATTAATTTGCCTCACAATAAAAATGCATGTAAAATAAATAAAAAAATCCAATATTCATCTATGCAAGTATGCATGCATTACAATACATTCCACTACATATTATATTATTTGTTATTTATACATTACATTATGAAATACTAAATTACAATATATGAATTACAAAATCAGTGATTTAATTTCCACCAAATAGCAACTTCAAAGCGATTGGCATGAACATGATCCTGCAAAAAATAAAATAGAATGAAAATGGCATAAATCTAAAAACAACACATCCTACAAACCCTATTAAATTGGGGAAACTAATAGATTAGCACAAGTCATGGAAAGAAAAAAATCTATTCAAAGGTTGAAAATTCTCATTTGGATTGAAAAACTCAGCTCTTGGTCCTTAGCCTGTAAAGAATAAGAAAGACAAAATATGATTCATCTGAATCTAACAAGTCTTGTACCACCCAAATGATAAAATGAAAAGAGATAGGGATAGCTAAACCCATTTAAATGATTGACAAGACACGGTAGTTTTACAACACCAATGATGTACATGGTATAGAATGTTGGGAACCAACTTGACCAGTTAGTTGCCCTTGAGACAGACTATTGATATCCAAATGTCAGAACCACCCTCAAAATATATTTACCAATTCTCAAAACTTGCCTGACTACTCACAAACAAGATCTCTGCTAACATCCATGATCCCATGTGCCAATCCCTAGACTTGGCTTAATCAACCATTTTGTGAGTAGTTTTTGCTTTTTGGAGAGAGAGAGAGAGAGAGAGAGAGAGAGAGAGAGAGAGAAATTGTCAGTGTTATACCTAAGCTTTGTTCTTGTTTTTATACGTTGGAAGAGTGAGATATATTGCCAAAGAGGACAATGATCCTTTTTGTTTAGATTTATCATTATGTCCAGAGTACTAAGCAATACATAGCAGAAGATTAGGAAGCCATTTAAGCCTGGCTTGGATAGTGAAATCATCTTAACTCATCTAATCATTATAATTTTTCTAAATTTCTAAATAAAATATAATAAACAATTCATCAACTTTTTTAAATTTCAAAATAAAATTAATATTCTAACAATATTTTTATTTAACTTTTAACTTTCATTTTATCTCAACTTACTATCCAAACCAGGCCTATTATAACAATGACCAGGTTTTTCAAGTTCAGTTGGATTGTAAACAAAACAAACAGATCTTCAGCAGTACTACTTGATCATCACAAAAGGATGATATGAAGTGCTACTTCACTTCAATACAATTTCGATCTAGGTCTTAAATGAATAGATCATAGATAACCATCTTCTCAAGATCCAAATCTACCAAAGTTTTTGTCAAAATTCTAGGATTTAAAACAGAAAAGATATGAGAAATAAATTAGTAGACCCTGTAATATTTAGACCTTAAAACTCTAATATTATAGTTTCTTGAGTAGATTTGTTTAAATAATATTGAATAAATAATATAAGATGTCTCTGTCTACTACATTTTAGAACTTAGAATACAGATAAGATTTTCCAAAGATCATTTGAATTAAGTAGCTGGATTATCATAATATAGATTATGATAAAATATTAGCACTGGTTTGGGACCTTCTTGCAAATTTGGAAACAGAAGAAAATACATTTAAAATCAAACATTAACACGCACTTTTACTCAAGGGAGTCTCAGAACATACATCTAGGAGAAAAGGCATTAACATTGACAAGAAACTAAAGAGAGGAGAGAATATTCTTACTAGTCTCTCTGAGATATGAAACTGTGGCAAACTATACCATCCTGCAAATAGGGAAATTTTTTGCGAAAAGAATAATGTTGATACAAACAAGACACTAGCCCCCATCACCCAACACAATTGCAGTAGAAAATAGAGAACACTAAACGAATACTTCCCCTTCGAAAGAAACTCGCACTTTGCAGAAATATCCAATTTATCCAAGCACAAAATATCAAAGGGGCCAAACAAAGAGCAGGTCTTTGATCATTCATTTATATGGCTATTAACAACAAATCATGAGAACCAGAAGAACCGAAACGTAAACCCTCAAAATCTGTTTTTTTTTTTTAAACTTCATGCTTAACAAAATAACAAAAAATACCCAGATCTAGCAAACAAGAGCATATACTTTATACCGACATAAGATTTGTTCAAAGGCATTATTCACACAGAGAGAGAGATATAGTTATCGAAGTGTGAGAGAGAGAGTTATGAGAGAAAAGGGAACGAGAAAACAGAGCAAAAATAGCAAAATAGAGAAAAGGCTAGGGTTTGTCATAAGGAGATCACATTAGTATTGGCAGAACCAGTCATGAGGCGAGAGCGGTCATAGTCGGCAATATGGGCGTTTCTCTTCTCATCGAGTTGTATGTTGATGTGAGATTCCCATCCAACTGGGTGTGCAGATGGAGTAAACCAAGTGCAAGTGCAAGTGCGGCTAGGGCTTCGTCTGTTGAGAGAGAGAGAGAGAGAGACAGAGAGAGAGAGAGAGGGAGACGGGAGATGAGTCTGAGATCTGAGACAGAGATGAGAGACGAGAGGTAGGGTTTTTTTTTTCAATCCTTTATATACAAACCCGGTTAACTGGGTTATGAATATGGAACCCGGGTTTCATACCCGGATCCGGACCGGATAAATCCGGTTTTAGTAATACGGATTTCGACCTGAATTAAATCCGGGCCGAAACCCAAAACAGGAATCCGGATATCCGAGTTCCGGACCGGGCCGGATATTTATCCGGCCCGTATGAACAGTCCTATTCTACACATAAAGGAAAGAAAAGAATATGAATAAAAATAAAGAACACTTGACATTTTAAGTATACCTAGGTTTGTGGAAGCACTTC
This sequence comes from Carya cathayensis, assembly GCA_011037825.1. NCBI lineage: Eukaryota > Viridiplantae > Streptophyta > Magnoliopsida > Fagales > Juglandaceae > Carya > Carya cathayensis. The sequence continues at coordinate 3,110 of QGSO01011177.1, read as the reverse complement.
ATTTTGTTGATATGACACACTGTACATAAGTCTATCTTCTCTTGATAAGTGACCACTCCTCTATGCATACCAACATAAATCGAGAATAATCTATTAATATGTAACTTAATACCAACAAAGTTGGAAGTGGAAAGTCATGGGAAATTTAGTTATAATTTCAAAATAATATAATGGTATCATACAAACAACCATTGAAGACTTAACATATGGAAATTCTAACATGACTCAAACAACTATATGATTTGAACTTCTAAAATACTAATATTTTCTTTTTAAGTGTTGTACATATGTTCAAAAAATAATGGTGAAATATACAACCTCAGTTGTGGGCAATCTCCTTCTAGTACTCGGTTTCTTGAGAGCCTTCTCAACGAGGTGCGTTTTTCTCTTACTTGGTGGTCTCCCTTTACTCCGAACCACCAATGGACTAAGAACTTTGCCTCTCGTCCCATCCATGGTCGTAGCTGGACCAGGTGTGAAAGTACCTTCATATGAGTCATCATTCGGGTACTCTTGCTTTAATTGTTCTAGTTAACTGATCAATTTCACACAGTTTCTCTATGTCTTTGTGACATTTGAATACAATGAATAGAAGCAATTTAGATCCGATCAAACCTTTTTCTCACAGGGTTGCTTGTCGCCTCATAACTACTTTTTACATTCAAATAATCTCTCTTTATATCCTTCCTCCAACGAGCCAAAATGTATTTTGGTGGTACTTTAGTCTTGCCTAACTGTGCCAAAACACGAAGAGCATGTCTGTATAATATTCTCCTAAACTCAAACAATTTGCAACTGCATATAATATTTAGGGGACCTTCTTCCTCTACGCTCACATTGTAGTTTACACGTTTAATGAATCCATCACTAACTTCAATCTCATCCGCGACTACGTACGTATATTTTGCACCATCGCCCCCTAAATACGAGTGACTCAAATATAAAAATCCTCAAAATTCTTCTTGGTCTTCCTTAAACTTGGAAATTGTGTATGTTTTTTGAAATTGCTTCTCGATAGGATAACGAGAGATGCAAGGAATCTAAGTGTTAAACGAACTGAAGTCAGCAATTGCTTCATTTTCTGCCTTCCTAATAAGGGCTGAATCATACTACTTAACAAATTGTTTCAATGTGGTCTTAGATTGAAGTAGTCATCAAAAAATGCATTCATGCCTTTATTACGTTGTGTAGTTGACATTCCAGCCCAAAAAGGTGTTTTTAACGTACGTCGGCACCCAAAACCGCCTATCAACATAAAGAGATCCCAACCAAGCATTATTGCGTAGATCATAGGTGTCAAGCATTTTGCACCATCGTTCTTCAAACTCATTCTCACTTAACGAGTCATACACACATTTGTGTAGACTACTCTTGATCTCGTCATATCGAGAATGTGATCCAAATTTCTCTGGAAGCTTCTTCATGATATGCCACAAACAAAAGCGATGCCTCGACAATGGGAACATCCTCGCAATTGGAAGTTGCATCGCCTTATCTTGGTCGGTAATGATTGCATTTGGTGGTTAGTCATTCATACATTTCAACCATGACTCAAACAACCACTCAGAAGTATGTGCATCCTCATTAGATATCAATCCACACTCAAATAGGATTGACTGACCATGATGGTTGACACCCACAAATGGTACAAAAGGTGTTTTATATGACTCACTCAAAAATGAGTAGCATTAATGCTATCCCAAGTGTAGGAGGATGTCGTGTAATAATAAGGAATAAATTCCTAGATCGTCTCCTCAGGGAAAATTTACTCAAAATTTAAACTCGTTGAAAAATTGTGAAAAACTTCACAAAGAAAAAAAAAATAAATGGTATGTGCAATGGATGGAAATTTTACTAGTCATGGACTAGATTCATGTTTTTAGATTTGTTTGTCGGATTTGAATGCAGCGATGAAAAGTAAGGAATGAAAATGCATGAAACTAAATTAAAATTGCTGAAATTAATAGACTGAAATTTAAAAGAACAAGAAAAATAAATGACATTAACCTAAATAGAGGAATTACAAGTGCGAGAAAAATAAATGATAGTAATTTAAATAAACAGAAATTAAAGGTGCAAAAATAAATAAATGACAGTAATTTAAATAGACAGAAATTAAATGTGCACGGAAAATATAAGACATTAAACTGAAATTAAATAAAAACAGGAATTGTAAGGAATAAACTTGATGTTTGGAAATGGAGACTGCGTTCTCCAATCCAAAAATCTGAACTTCCAGATAAAATGATTTCTCAAATAAAATAAACGCTCTAAATAAAATGCATCCTAAAAGAAATTGAACTCTCAATTAAATTAAAATTTCAAATAAATTACACACTCAAATTGAATTTGAGCTCTAAATAAAATAAACACTAAAAGAAATTATTTCCTAGATGAATACAAAGAAAGCTTGCTTTAACATGGAAAGAAAACTTGCTTCCTTAAGTTTCAAATTAAAGCTGTAAAATAAACTGATGCTGAATGAAAACTAAAACAGAAGCATGAAACTGAAAAATGAATTAAAATGAACAACAACTGCCGAATGAAATGAGAATGAAACTGAAAAATGAAAGCTAAGTTTTAAAGTTCTGTCTTCTCTCCTTTGTCTCCACTGCCTTGATGCCCTTTCTCTTCTGAGCTCTCTCCTATTTATAGGAGAGAGCATCCTACCATTTCTCAAGAGTGGGTGGCCTAACTTGGGAGTGGGTGGCCTAACTTTGAAGTGGGTGGCCTAACTTTGAAGAATGGTGGAGTGGGTGGCCTAACTTGGGAGTGGGTGGCCTAACTTGGGAGTGGGTGGCCTTTCTATCTTTCTGCATGTGCTGATTTTCTGCTTGCTCCCTTGAGTTCCAGCCGTGAGTTCCATTCTCTTTTAGTATTTTCATAAATGCCCTGCAGTACATAAAAAATATATTTCTTTCAAAGGCAAATATAGAACTTTATGTATATAAAATATTGACATCAATTAATTTGCATTCAATATTAGAATTTGATGCATAATTAAGTGTTCAATCTTTATTTGATAAAATAAATCACCCATTTAAACAACTTTATTATGCAATTCTAACCTTTTATCATTATACGCATTGGTAAGGTATGTTGTATCAAAA
>QGSO01010960.1:0-10757 GCA_011037825.1 Carya cathayensis | reverse complement strand
TATTTAAAACCAATGTATTTCAATTGCTTCGTGACATTATTTATTGGTTTTAGATGGAAAAATAGTTAATAAGCATAAATTCGAGTTGTGATTTTTAATTGATTAATATCATGTTTATGCTTAATTTTATAACTATGATTTAATTGGACAATACTTCCTCACATATATAATATTTATTTTTAATAATTTTTTCCTTTTAATTTATTTCGAGTGTTATTTTAATTTTTTTCAGTTCAAATAAAATTCACGAGATCCGGTTCTGAGTCACGACACATGCAATATCAAAGTCTAAGAAGGGGGCTGAAACCAAATGGAAGCACTGGATTTTCAGAATTTACGGAAAGAGAATCGGTGGTGATTTAAAGAATTGGCTGGTTCTACTCTTTTATATTGGAGGTGCCGTGATTTAAGGAGGAGAAAGGAGAGACGTGGGACACTTGGTCTTGACGTTGGCGGAGAGAGCTGGACTCTTAGAGTGAAAAGAAATGATGGAAGAGGGCTGAAAGTCAAGGGGATTTGCTGGAAATAAAAGAGGGAGTTTTTGCTTTGTACCGTGTTGTTAAAAAGAATGAGCACACACAAAAGATGAATGATCATGGAGAGCCAAAAGCTAAGAGGGCAGGGAGCAGTTTGAGTAATGGGAATCACACCTCCATGACAATTCTAAACGTGCCCATAAGCATTCCCAATGAAATTCTCTCTCAAGCAAGTTACCCATGCAATGAGAGTCAGTATTCTAGCCCTATCACTTCTCCTTATGAAGTTCATCCTATGGCAGAGTCTGAGCCTGCTTTGATGAAGACAAGTCCTACAAATTTCTGGGTCCCACCGCTAAAATATGCAATATCTCAGCTCAATCACCAGCCGCCGACTGTCTTTATGTGAAGCAACTTGACTATGAATGAAAGTTTTGAGAAGTTTGTGCAGTTTGGATAAAGTGGCTTTCGTGCATTGTCTAGCAGCTCATCGATGTTAGGGGGTATCGGAGTATCATATGTGCGTTGTGAAGGCCCCTCGTCTGAATTAAATCCTGATCTACCAGAATTATCCATAAAGGAACCGACACGGATGTCATCTAAACATCTCGTCTACATCATCAATGTATTCATCGTAGTTATAGGCATTAGAAACTTCATCGTCCGAAACGGTGGCATCTGGCAAAATTTCTTGCTGACCATGGAATATCCATGTCATATAAGATGTATCAATACCGACGATGAACAAGTGATCCTCAACCATAGCAATAGGATGGAAAGTTCGATTTTGGCATCTCCTACATGGACACCTAATGCACTCTCTACCAGGTGCATGGGCCTTCACAATATCTATGAATTGTTTAACACCTTCAGCGTATTCATTGGAACGTAGTCTTTCTTCAATATACATCCAAGCCTTATCCATCTGGTTGATTCATAGGGAATTGTACAAGTTAACAAGGAAATGCGGAAATTCTTGTTAGACTATGGGTACAATGAAAGGATTGTAATGGTATAATACGAAACTAGTTGAAGGAACGCTGCAAAGTATCACACAGCAAAAATGTATCAATGGAGTGGATTGATGGACAACATTATACGTTTTGAAAAGGTGTTAGGTCTATGATATTGAAAGGAGGCGCCAACAGAGTAGTTGAAAAATGTTGACGTTTCATATGGAGAATTGAAAGGGCAGTTTCAAACGGCCGGGTAAGCAGTCACATGCTTGGAGGGGGCAAATTATTCAGGTCTAAAGCCACAATTACAAATCCATCTATTATGATGTTCTATTTTGAAGTAACTTTGGATTATTAAATCTTACATTGTTGAAAAATCATAGGAAAAATTCACAGGAAACTATCCCTTATTTGGGCATATGACTACACACACTCAACGCTACTTTCCCTTTAATTACAGTCCACCACATACATATCAATGTACATATAGGTATATATATATATATATATATGTTTCTAAGTGTACATATATGTATGAGCAACACAAAGAAATCAATAGGCCATATATATGAACAACACTTAGAAATTAAGTGACTTAAGAATAACTTATATGCTCTATACATAAATTCATTACTGATGGCCTATACATATATATATATATAGATATATATAAATGCAAAGTAAGCTGTAGGGTAAAATGAATTTGGGAAGGGAAGTTTCAGAAGAAATTTACATATAATAAATGAAATTTTTATTTCATTTATTCAATACCACAACGGAGACAATTCCCAAGTGGGTACTTCCAAGGGTATGGGAACAAAAGATTTACCAATGTCGATAAAAATTCAGTTAGGTAGCGGATTCATCGAAGGTGGTAGTCCATGCATTAACATTGGTACCACAAACCCTACTCAGATTACTGACATTGCAAATTCGCATGAAAAACTGCCTAAAAGCTATCCAAACAATAAAGATAATCTCCTTCGAAGCCCACCAACAGCCTACACCTCACAACCATAATTTACAAACACAAACGACAATGTGAACTTGAGAAACAAGTTATAAATCCCTACAAAGATGGTGTTCCCATAATTTCACACCATTATTCCAGCTATATAACCATCTCCATGGGGGATCTATTACATGTTTGCAGGTTAAGATTGCTGTCGAATAATTTAAACACATATGCTTTAATCTGAAAAAGAATGTATTTTTGCATATGGGATGATCAACCATGGTTTACATTATGCATTGCTACAATGGGAAAAAAATTAGATATTCAAAAAGGTTGGCCGAAAAGATATGGCAAATATAAACTCAAAGAAAAATATGCATGGTACTTTTAAGCAAAGGTGATATTAAGGAGTATGTACACTAGATAGTAATGAAGACACATGAGAATAAAACAGGTACAATAAAAACATTCAAATATAAGCAATTGAGATAGAAAAAATAGAGTTACGTATGGTAGTGACACTGAAACAAATCAGTTTGTCTCTTTTCACAGATTGGGATTGATAACATCCATATATCCAAAATCTCGTTATCCAGTGGATCAGGCCTCATGTAGAGAAAGTTGTTTCAGATCAATACATGGAAGTAAGAAACATATCCTACTAGAAACAGTATAGAATCACTGAGATTTAAAAATAAGCCCTAATTTCTGAATCCTAAAAAAAAAAAAACACCCAAAACCCAATTTAGTAGTGGCAAATACAGAGGCGTGTTGCTATGCCTTAATATGTAATTAATTAATTACATATTAAGGCATACCTACCTTCTTCTACTTGCTGCAATATTAAAGGGAACTTCATGACAAAGCTAGTTAACTTAAAAGTAATAATTTGAATTTATGTTACTTAGCATATTAGAATGCGATTGTGTGGGTTGTCAACAAACTAATGTCATCATATATATCCCAACCGAGCCAAGACCACAGAAAATTTCCAATCATATATATATATATAATGAGGTATACATGCCTCAACCCAAGCCATATTATGGTGACATGCACCAAAATTAAAGGCCCTTCAGCCATTTAATTGGGCACTCATAACCCACTCATTCATGAATGGTCCAAGATTGGCATCGAAGAATTATAAAATCTGCTAAATCTATATATTTCTAGGGTTGAGCAATACCATGCATAGATATGTTTTAGATAATGCAGGAGGATTAAAACAGGTAATCATATTTCAGTTACGGGGGTGCACACTTTTTCTTGCTGGCCTTCTCACAATAGGACTAACTAGATATGAAAAAATATCTACGAAGGTTTCCCATAAAAAACAGATGGAAAAAGCGTACTTTAAAATCTAAGTTTTTATATTAAGCCATAAGCTAGAGTTGTGATTCAAGTTCTTAATTCAGGTCTTACTCAAGTAATTGTACATTCGATTTAGTATTGGCTCCAAAATGCAGTATATTCATGAGCTCACAAATTAAGGTCAATGAACTGTGCCGGTTCAAGCTTGTCCATCAACAAGCTTGAACCACATTAATCCTAATGTGGTAGGCATTTACATATATATATATGTAATAACTTCATGCAATACATATCTAGCAAAACGCGTCCATAGACAATGTGATCACAAACAGATCTGAGGGAAGATGGGCAGTATTTGATTGATCAAACAATTTCTTAGGCCAATGTGAACTGCTCCGTAACGTAGGGAAAAAATTACTGAATGATATTTAAGGAAATGAATTTTGTTGTATTAATAGAAACCAAACTGCCCACTGAATACATTCAGTTAGACCTGATTTATGCCCATTTCATTACATTCAGTTACAAATTAAAAAACAGAAGGCATTATAAAATATTGCTGCCCATCCCAAACTCTTACAAAAAATGCATGTAACTGATTTACCATCACAGATGGTAAATCAGTTACAACAAGACACCAACTTCAATAAACCTGCCCATTACATTTTCACTAAAAGAAAACAGTAATGAGAAAATCTTTTGTGATGTCTTTAACAGATGATTTATATTTAAATTAGAGCAACATAAAGTTCAATTGAGGTGCAGCAATATATTCATATGAACAACTGCAGAGATTCATATATGGTGACCTACCATAAAACAACAAAGCAATGGGCAAAACGTGATTTAGACACTTGCTCTCTAGCTGACAGCAAAACTGCATAACCCACAAAGTATGTTCTCCAGTATATATTCTCTATATATTATCTATACATAATACATTCCAGCAAACTCATTGTGGTTAATACTTTAAACATCCGCTACATTGGCCATTCGCATTAATAGTGAATAGAAGTCGCAACCACCTTAGCATCAATAAAATGATGTAAATGGTGGATGATTCAAGGCAAGTTCTATCTATATGATCTAAACTGTATGATGGTTTTACCCATCTTGATCCGAGGAAGTTTGAGAATCCTTTACATAGTATGGAAAGCAGAGAGGATGGTGAAGAAAACTTTGTGACTTTCATATGCACAAGGGTTTCAACAATGTGTACTAATATATTGAAAAGTTTGGACTAAGTGGAAAGAGAATTTATTTGCCACTTTCCGGATTTGTGAGGTTAACTTCCAGTTCTGTCACTATGTGATTCAATGGTCATAATTATGACAAAACTCTTATAATGGAGTGAATAATCCTAAATGTACCTTGCTAATTGTTATACCAAATAGGAAAAGGAATGTTTTTGTGTAGGAATGCCACTGATAAAGGCAAAACAGAGTAACCAATTGATTGGGGAAAAAAAATTTAAAAGCATTACTGGGGAAAACATAGTAAGCAATTATAAGCTTCAATCTTATAGTATTATGAATATTTTGTGGGTGGAATGTAAAGCATATATGGATGGTGTTCAAGTAGGATGCTTGGTCAAAGTTGGGGTGCAGGATGTTAATGTTACCTAACAGCAAAGCTTAAGAAGGTGAGATCAACTAATTTTTCTTATGTCATGTGTATAAGGAAAAACAACGAAAATTGTTGGGGTTCTTAGAGTTATTGATTCGTTGTGAAAGACCTCTCGGTTAATAAGTCCACTATTATTTAGGACATGTAGGTAGAGAAATTGCATTTCCTTAGGCATTTATGACGATTTATAGGATCAGTCAAACGTGGGTTGTTTTACTAGTTTGTAAGGCAAATATAATCCAACAGCCTGTAATTAGCCTCAAATGCAAGCAAAAACGAGATCTGTTTATTGCTTTGTGCTTAGAGTTTTTGTTGGAAAATTGAAATACCACGTTTTTTCCTTGTGTCTAAGGAAAAACAGAGAAAATAGAACCAAAACAACAAACACACAGAACCACTGCAGGTAAAACAGACATATATTTGCGTCGAAATCACTACTCATGAAGTGAAGCACCCAACAACACTGAAAGCAATTACACAGACAATGTGAAATAGAAGATGAAACAACTTTGTACTCTCAAACAACCCCATAATAGCTAAGAAAATAAAGCATTTATGTAACCAAACATATATGCAAAAAAAGTAGAAAGAAAGAAAGGGAAAATGAAGTAATACATATAGAACAACCCTTTTGGCGAATCACCCCCATAAATGGAGTTCTACCATTCGTGGAGCAGCTGACACACTTACACTTCAATGATATATAACACAAAACCCAGAGAATGAAGGGCTCAAGGCACCATGCGACTAGCATTTGCTAATCTCAAATGCCCAAATCAAAAATGAAGCAAAGAAAATCAGATCCAGAATTTGGTACTCACCTGGAAATCGCTATTGTGAAATCCTTCGTGGAGTATCTGGACACTATGTTGAACGGAAATGGTGAAGAGGGGATGGAGAGTCAGAACAAAAATGGTGAAGATGAGAGAAGGAGGAACGTCGCTTAGGTCCACGGAAAGTGAAATTCGAAGGAGTAAGGAGCCGGCGGTGTGGGATTTGGGAATCTGGAAATAGGTAGGCCAAAAGTCTCAATTTTCGGGAAGAGAGGAACTATGTGTAGTGTTTTTTACCATGAAATCAAAATGTCGAAGTAAAATCTCTTAAGGGCAACCGAAAGGGTAAAAACCTATCTGTTAACACGGGTTGAAATTCCATGGTAATAAGGCACTTTTAACCGCCACTTTTCACCTGTAGCACGAAATTTGGTGAGAGTTGACAAAATCTATTGCATCGGACTCATTTTGTGCCTTCAACCCACTATTACCCACATGCTTTGGCCATGGAAAAAAAAATCATGGCAAAAGCTTAGTTTTTTTGTAGTGACCATTTTTTCAGCAAGTTGATGGAATGATCTTGAACTGGCACGATGGTGGATAGTCAAAGCAGATCTATTCTGTGCATTTGTAGAACTTAAGTGCTAGAAAATTAATTAAGAATATTAATTATAATATATATATACATATAATATATAGAAAGAATATAAATGTAAATAATTAAAGGAAATAAATCTACGTGACCTGATAATATGGATATGCGAAAAGATCACAACACTTTTTCCAATCGTTTAACTTCATTTGCTGGAAAGGGGGCTGCGCAACCTTTTCCAACATTTCAACCTTCTTGTAGTGGTCATGACGTTGTCTCTTGTGACATCGGAATAGTGTAGCCATCAACTCATTCACAGTTCTCAAATCCTCGCTGTGGCCAAAGTCGAAGTCAAATTCATCATAATAAGTGAATTAAGTAAAAAATAGGATATACTAATTTAGGTGAAAAAATGGACTCTCAAAGTAAACTCACCAGCACACGACTCTAAATGTGCTTCTTAATCTCATTCGAAACATCTCGCCATGATCGCACATGAAATGGAGCATAAGCTCGGACTACTATGCCAATATAGGAGGAAAGTGCTACTACACTGTCATCCACTCCTCCAGTGGAATTATCAGGAATGGTAACCTTGAGTTTTCCATGCCTTCTATTTTTTTTCAAGAGAAATGTCAGGTGAATAACCACAAATAGAACAAGCAGATGCATCAACTAATAGGTAATAATATAATTAATTAATTATATAGTTATTGAGACAAAGTATTAATATATAATTAATTATCAACGACATTTCCTTATTGGTTGGTGTCAACTGGCTGTTGTTCACTTGCGTGTTAACTTGATCTTCAGGAGCGGATTCCTCAGGTGGGGAGTCCTCAACGGGTTCTGGACCTGGACTTGACGGAAGAGGTACATTTCTTCTTGTTGTTTTGGCGGCATCCTTAAAAATGATTAATATGATTAATTGTTATTATATATGTTAAGTACTTATTATTTGATATCTATGTAATTTTAATTGTTACTATATAATTGCTATTATTCCTCAATTGTTATTTTAATTGGTATACCCTTTAATCGTTTGGGAGTTCTATATGGGGATGTGCTCCATGTCTCAAGACGCATCCTCTCACACCATGACTGTACTTGGTGTTTCTTTTGAGATTTCACCGGATGTCATCGTCGACCTACTCGGGATTCGTTGAGTAGTCAAGACATAGACTACGGTTAACGCTCAGATTGATGACACAGTTGTGGTTCGCACATCTTCATCAGCATGTTGAGCCATCATCTACGGGCCTAGTTGAGCCATCATCAGCTAGAGATGCAGACCGATCAAAGGTTGAGGGTAATGATCATGAGGCTCGAGATGATGGATAAGATGACGATTTCTACATCCTCACCGGGAGAGACCGCATGCAGATCAAGAGGAAGAATGCCTTCAATCAAATACATATGCCACCTTTCTTCCGCATGTTGCAGCTTATTGTTGCAACAAACGTGAATCTTGTGGCACATAAGACCACATTTAGTCGGACTTAGGCATAGTTTTTCATATGAGTGGCAAGTGGAGATCCCATAGATTTGCCACTGCGCATCTTTTAGAGGATCCATTACGAGGCGAGCGTCGTCTCCACGGACAACCTCTCATATGGTGTCATCATCAGTTGACTATTACTTGATTGGAGAGTGCCACTCTAGCAGGAGGAGCGGGTCATAGATCACATGAGCCCCCTCGACATGAGCCTACATCAACGTAGCATTGGACAAGCGAGGGGGCATCCTCGACGTCAGCCATCCCTGTAGCGGATTTAATTCCTCTGACGCAAGCCAGGCCCAGTGTGGGGAGTAGTAGTCAGCGGCCGACAAGTACATCTGTGGGAGATGTGTGGCCTGCTTGTGTGAATGCAGTGATCTCACAGCTGATTGTGCATAATGATCGACAGATCGTGGCTGTAGAGGAGTCTGTCACCGAGATAGCCCATTGTGTAGATATCCTCCAAGAGAAGGTTGATACCTTGACTGAGGAGATACGGAGTACAAATTTCATGTACAACACATTCGTCCGAGTGTTGCTTATGAAATTCTATCATATCTTGAATTTTACTTTTAACATATGTAAGGAACAATATTATTTAATATATCTATTGATTTTTAATTTCAATTCCCAATCTTCTTTAATGTTAGATTTTCCAACTTTAATACTAAATCAATGCACTTCAAATATATATAAACATTAATATATATTTATATATAAATATATAATTATATTTTACAAATTGTGTATATATAAATATATTACAATTTTTTAGACTTGTTCACAAATTATGCACTATAAAAACCACATGAATTTTAAATTAGAGTCATATGTAATTTAAACTTACAATTAACGTTCGAATGTTAATTACTAATGTTTGAACCTTGGTGCCAAAACATTTCACGTTCGCATGTAAATAGCCTCAATGTTTGAACGTATATATTACGTTCAAACGTACATTTTCCCTCTGTTTGGACGTCAAAAAAATCTCATATGTTTTTAGTGACGGTTTCTAGAAACCGTCACAAAAAATGCTTTCTAGTGACGGTTTGGGGACTGTCACAATTTTCCAACTGTCACTAAAAAGCAATTATGTTATAATGAAATTGTTTTATCCATGGAAATGGCAATGGAAACATTTTAATAGCCTATCGAATTTGGATTATAGACCGTGAAATGGTAGGTGCTACTCTATGTCTTTGTGCCTGCAGATGGTTTGGGTGATTTAGAATAAATATATAGACTAGTTGAATAGCCTAACACTCCCCCCCTCAATTTCTGAAGGCCTTAGTGGGGGTGGCCTTGATGATGGTCGCGTTTTGGTTAGATGTATTTGTGACTTCCATATATTTATCGAAAAATCACACCAAGCTTCCAATTTCTTGTGTTATTCTTTACTATTGGATGTAATTTCGTCACTTATTTGAAAGCCTACGTATTGCCTTCACTCTGTCACGTTCTTGCTTTTTGTCTAATTGAATGCGGCCCGCTCCTAAAAAAGTTTCATTTTGGTGCCGCTTTAGTTCATAATCTCTGTTTAGAACAACTTTGCAATCCTTGAGTTGTCCTGTCTCTATTGAAGTTAGTGGCCCCAGTCGTTAATGTGTTCCATGTAGCCCGTGCTTTATACTGGATGCTGGCTTGATGGTCTCTCTCTGATTTGGACCTCCGTGGATTTGTTGCATTTGGTCTGTCTGATAGCCCTTAAGAGTCTAACGGGCAAGCTTCAAGCTGCACTGACTCTTCATGTATATGCTAATGGAATTTTGGATTTCATCAAATTTATCCTTGCCGATAGGGTAAAGAATTGTTCTTAAAATTTATACCAATCCTGTGAACATTTTCAGATACGAATCCATCTCATGTCGACCACCAAAATTTATATAAATCCATACTCATAGAATGATTAAAACACATTAAAAAATGCACCGAGTTATAAAAATACACTAAACGTGCCATTATTCCAACGTCATCAATAATGCACCGAGTTACAACAATACACTGAAAGTACCTGGATTCCATCGAGTTACACAGATGAAGTTACAAAATACACTAACCAATTCTTTTAACATAGTCAAAATATAGCAGCCTACACAGTCTTCTCATCTCTCAACCATCGGTCAGATAATCAATCAATGACCATTGTGCAAATGCGATCATCAATTCCCAGAGGGCCATGATATTGAAAATTTACTTGCAAGTAGTTTGAAAAATTGCGTGAAAGTCCTGCAAATAATCGTATTATTTGTTCAGCATAGAAACAAAAGAAAATAGTAACAACATATACATGCGAAATAACACTTTGTTATGTGCCGAGCACCTGCGAAATAATTAAAAAATTAAGCACAACATTGAATTAAATAATTTAATAATTAAAATTTTTTTTTACGGTAAAGACAACTTGTGTTCCAAAGAAAAAATCACACTTACTGATTCTAACATCACAAAGCACAAGCCTGAATCTAAAGGATATCTAAAAATTATAATTAAATTCAATTTGAGCTCTAACAGCCATGATCAAATTGGCATAGTGGGAAACAAATGATTTCCTGAACATAACCCCAAGGAAT
>QGSO01010862.1:0-16338 GCA_011037825.1 Carya cathayensis | reverse complement strand
AAACAAATAAAATCGCATTTCTGGCACCATAATGAGTGATAATACTAACTATGTTGACAGACTAGAACTTATGCGATTAGCCGATTCGTAAAAACTTATGGGGTTTTCACGAGGTTTCTAATGTCTATAGAAATTCCACCATTGAATTTCTTGCGGGCTGTTACATCCTCCCCTCCTAAAAAAAAGATTTCGTCCTCGAAATCGGCGCAAGTACAAACATAAAGCACGCTTAAAACCCTGTAGATAGTTTGAAAAAAAAAAGAACCGTCCGTGACCCGACAAGTACTGCAAAGTTTCGGGGCCTACTCTATGAATTTAATACAGCTGGAGATTTGAACAAACGCTTGATGTTGATGACAACCGTGATTGAAGGCTTTGATTTTCTATAAAGAAACAGGATCATCTTCATCCATCGGAAAGAAAAAACATCGCTTCTTGACCTGTGTTTTGTTTTTTCCATAACAAAATAATGGCTGGGCAAAACTCTTCCACTAATGTTCCAGACTTGAATCAGGAACCCTTGACGCATCAACCATCAATCTTCTCTCCTGAGGTCGTCAATACTACGATAGGAGCAGCGAACTGTTCTTCTAGTAGGACTGATTCTGAGATTATTACAGAATCATGGAAGCTCAGTAGTCAATATGCTGCCTCTGTTACGATCATGTCTCGGAGGTTACTGGCGAGGGTAAGTGAGATTGATCATCTTAACATCCAAATATCTGAGTTACAACAGAAGCTTGCTAATAAGGATAGAGAAAATAAAAGGCTACAGCAAGAAAACCAAGAGTTGAAGAAATTTGCAGATTGGTATGCTCATGATCTGCAACCACGAATAGAAGAGCTGGAACGAGAAAGGATTCAGATACAGGGTCAACATCGGCAGCATAACAGCAGAGGTTCATCGTTTTCTAGAGAAATAGGGACAAACTACTGTTAATCTAGCTGGCTTAGTAAGAAACTTTTGACAAAGCGTGTCCAGCAGATCTTGTATTTCTTTTGACTAAATAAGATTTGAAGAGATAAAAGTTTGTCTTCTTCTTTATGTTATCTCTATAAAATCAGTCTTCAACTCAATCCAATATGCATCAAAACTTATTCTCATCTCTATAACTCCTCTGCATTCTCTTCAACATTCTCGCCATACTCTTCATTCTTATTGTACCCATTCTTAATACTAGGCTCACGTCTCCTCCTATCTCTCCCACTTTGCAAATCTCTAATCAATGCACCTTGTTGTTCCATCTTATCCCTCACTTTCCCCAACTTCAAATTTAACCTTTCAAACTTTTGTTGCATGGACTGCAATAGAAAGAATGAATTGTCTGCCACCCCCATCGATGTTAAGTCCCTATTATGAGACATAATACATGCTGCACAAAAAAGAATGATAGTGAAAAAAAGAGACCTCACACGCTCCCTTACGTGTTTACACTCGTAATTGGCTTTTTCCCGATAATGATCTCACACTCTCTTGCCTTTTACCTCAAGAGTTTTCCCACTCAAGTTCTTTAAGAACTAATTGAACTTCAAGTAAGATAATACAACCTTGTTTTATCCCAACTAGTAATTATCCTATAAACAAAACCAAGAGACAGATGGAAGGAAAAGAAAACAACAAGAGAATCAAGGGACATATAGGACTGGAAGGGTAACTATGAGGCAAGATACTGACTATAATGATGTATGCAGCTCCTTTGAAAATAAGACTCAATAAAATTCGAATTTTTTTTTTCTTTTATGACTGATTCAATCACAAACAGCAATATTCAATTGTAATAATCAAACAATTGAATTCAAACACATAAAAATTGGCAAGGAAATAGAAGAGAATCAAAGAAACAGCACTCCAAGCAAATTGACAAACTTAGAGATGCAAGACCAGAAATTCCCAACTCTATAGATGGTGTAAATTTTGGCAGCCCTCAAAACAAGCAATTTAGCCACCCAATATTGATGAACATGAAACAAAAATGATAGAGTAATCCATCAGCCCTAGGAAAATCGAATTTCTGCACTTTTTTTTTTTTTTTTGCAACCTTAGAACAATGAAGCCCTAGAAATAAAGATGCAATAAATAAAAAATAGAAATACACCTGATTGGAAACCTTGCTCTGATACCAAATGATGTGAACCCCAATCGATTTGCTTTGAGACCCAACAACAATATTGGAAAACAACCGCAAGAAAGCCAAACTCAGATTTATGGATGGAGAATTTAGACCCGATGAGAACCCGTTCCAAGAACCTAGAACCTAGAATCTAGGTTCTTGGAACGGGTTCTCATTGGGTCTAAATTCTCCATCCATAAATCTGAGTTTGGCTTTCTTGGGGTTTGTTTTCCAATATTGTTGTTGGGTCTCAAAGCAAATCGATTGGGGTTCACATCAACAACGCTTCTCAATGTCCAAATAGGTGAGTGATGATTATGTGTGACAATGGGGAGGTGATGACTGAGAGTGAGGATGATCCTGATGGGGTGCCCGAGTTGGTTGATGCTAGTGATGACGAAGGAATGATATACGCCGTGAGTGAGTCTCTTGTTGCCAGGCGTGCTCTCAAAACACACATTATAAGGTGGATGATGCCGAGCAACAGAGAGAGAACATTTTCTATACTAGATGCCACGTCAACAACAAGGTATGTAGTATGATCATTGATGGAGGGAGTTTTACTAATGTGGCTAGCACTACTTTGGTTGAGAAATTGGATTTACCAACCATAAAACACTCTAGACCATACAAATTGCAGTAGTTAAATGATTGTGGGGAGGTTAGGATGGATCGACAAGTGTTAGTTCTTTTTTCAATTGGGAGGTATCAAGATGAGGTGCTTTGTGATGTTGTGCATATGCATGCTGGCCATATTTTATTGGGGAGGCCGTGGCAGTATGATAGGAGGGTGACACATGATGGGTTCAAAAACATGTACAGCTTTTGTAAAGGAGGGCAAAACAATCAAACTTGCTCCTTTAACCCCAAGCCAAGTCTATGAGGACCAACTGAAACTGAAAAGTGATGTTGTTTAGAAAAGAAAGAGTGAAAATGAGAGTGATCAAAAAAGAAAAAGTGATCAAAAAAGAATAAGTGAAAAAGAGATTGAGTAGAAAAGAAAGTGTGATAGTGAAAATGAGCACAACAAAAAGAGTGAAAGAGAAAGTAGAGATGTGGCTGAGAGTAGAGAAAAAAGAGTAGAGCCACGAGAGAAAAAAGAAAGAGAGACTGCAGAGAGCAAAGGAAAGACAAAAGTGAGTTTCTATGCTAAAGAGAGTGAGGTTAAGAGGGCTTTCTTTGCAGATCGCCCTATGATTTTTCTTGTCTATAAAGAGTCTTACCTTACTCTTGATGACACTCACCAGTCTCTTCCTAGTTTGGCTATTTCCTTGTTGCAGGAGTTTGAGGACGTATTCCCAGAGGATATGCCTAATGAGTTGTCACCCATTAGAGGCATTGAGCATCAGATTGATTTTGTACTTGGAGTTGCTATTCCAAACCGTCTAGCCTATAGGAGTAATCCAGAGGTGACAAAGGAGCGTCAGAGGCAAGTTGAGGACTTGATGAGCAAGGGTTACGTGAGGGAGAGTATGAGCCCATGTGCAGTACCAGTGCTATTAGTGCCAAAGAAGGATGGGACATGGAGAATGTGTGTGCAGGGCGGTCAACAATATTACGGTAAAGTATCGCCATCCCATTCCTAGATTAGATGATATGCTTTAAGAATTGTATGGCTGATGCATTTTTAGTAAAATTGATCTTAAAAGTGGGTATCATCAAATTAGAATGAAAGAGGGCGATGAATGGAAAATTGCTTTTAAGACTAAGTATGGGCTTTATGAATGGTTGGTTTTGCCATTTGGACTTACAAATGCACCCAGTACTTTCATGAGATTGATGAACCATGTCCTACGTGCATTCATTGGCAAGTTTGTGGTTGTGTATTTTGATGATATCCTAGTGTACAGCAAGGACTTAAATGAGCATATTAAGCATTTGAAATATGTGTTTGATGTGTTGAGATGTGAAAAATTGTATGCTAATTTCAAGAAATGTACGTTTTGCATGGAAAGAGTTGTTTTTCTTGGATATGTTGTTAGTACAAAAGGTATTGAGGTGGATGAAGAGAAAGTCAAGGCCATCAAGGAGTGGCCAACGCCAAAGAGCATTACTGAGGTAAGAAGCTTTCATGGCTTAGCTAGCTTTTATCGGCGTTTTGTAGGGTTGGGCAAACGGGTTCCAACCCGGGAACCCGGGTTCATCCGAACCGGAATCCGGGTCTCAAACCCAGGCCGGATTAAGCCGGGTGAGACCCGGGTTTTTAAAAACTCGGATTCCGGGTTCCGGGTTGAACCCGGTTTTTTTTTTAACCTGGTTATTAGGGAGCAGTGAGAATGCCTTAAAAATGAAAAATTAGGAAGTTAAATCCTACTTCCCATCACCTGTAAGAAAAAAGAACTTGTGCTTAAATCAAGTGGTGTATATGCATACATATTAAAGGGGTAAATTTTAAACCTCCCTTCTCGGAAAAAAAAAGGGGAAAAAAGAAAAAAAAGACATCTAAAACTATCAGAATTTCCGGGCAAACGTCCAGAAGGCTAGCCGGATATTCTTCCTCATCTGAAGTATCCAGCAATCGGTGATCATCCATCAAGATATCAAGACCTATATTAATGAAAATATGAAATTCAAAGCATGAAAGTTAACTATGGATACAAGATAAGAGTATTGATACTTGAAAAAAGGAACATAAAAGCCAATAATACTAGCTGAGGTGTTCTGCTCACCATCCATAGCATAAGCAACATGAGGCCAACAGATTTTTGACCCTAGCACAACTGACGCACCAAATAGGGCACCAACACTTGGTTTACATCCTACAAGAATGTGATGCAACAATCCGATTACTGACAGAACAACTGAACAAGTTACATATATAAAAAAATTAACATAATGAGGCATATACTGTTTACTGCATTAATGAGGCATATACTGTTTACTGCATAAGTTTGGATTAAAAAAGATACAAAACGTGAGAAATTATTGCAACCTTCACAATTGAACTCAGTCTTAGGGGTATTGGTCTAAGAATACATGAGTGGAGTACAACTGGAGGGCACTTCCTTCAATTAGTTAGCTATAATCATCCCTTGAACATTTTGGGTAAAGGAATTGCTTTTGAATCTGCTCAAGTCAGTTAATGATAGGTTTTAATTAAAAAGAGAGAAGATATTCATATCATGGCTTTTGGAATTAGTCCATAGAATTTCATCATCTTGGTTTGGAAGAAAACTTTAAGAAAATAGAAATCTCCACTAATCCCCAAATTTTTTTTTACCAATCTTTCAATTTTGTCTAGCACTGCAGTATTTCTTCAAAAGCTCTATAGCTTTTTAACACGTCCATTATATCACTAGTTCGTCATTTCTAAATTGTTTAAAGCAATACTGCCAGTACAGACTGCACCAAGGAATCTACAACTACATTGCCACCAAACTCAATGCATTTGCTTTTGATCTACTGACATGTCTGACTTCTATGCTTCCAAAGACATCACAAATATATATATTTGGAATTTCAGTTAGCAAAGCTTCTTGGTGACTCATACTGAATCATATTTGAAAGATTCAGCCTATCCATAACAGTTTTTGAATGGCTTTTAATCCTCCTACGTAACATTAATTCAAGGGCCTCTATCATGAACCAGTACAGATATTAATATTAATAGCTTGAAAACTATGGCTCATTCTCCTGCATGTTGGCATAAACTACAAACAGCAGTACCATATTACAGTCTTCTTTAATAATTTTATGTTTCTTGGGGAAATCCGTAGTCATCAAACAACCCATCAGTGACACTTACCTCAAGAACTTTTTCCTTTGAATCCAACTCCATTGCCAGTAATTTGATGAGGACCTGATTCAATTCTCAATTCACATTAAATTCAGTGGAAGGAACTAAATATAACTTTAGAATTCTCCTAACTCTAACATAAAGGAAACAACCAAAACATCAAGTAATAAATGAAACAGTATCATAGATGTCAATGTGAGCAAAGGATGAATTACCACATTTTCAGCATGAAAGGGAATGGAGACTCACATCAGCCTCGGTTGAAGATGAAGCTAGATGATCATCTAAAAAAAATTAAAAATTGAGTTATATATATAATAAACCGAGTTAGATAGATATTAAAAAAAATATTTCACGTTTCAAACTTACCTTCAAGGTCCATCGATTGTATGTATTCTTCCAAATCCCGAATGTTGATTAGTTTGGTCCTTAACCAATTTTGGGTGCAAATGAGAGCTTCAACAGTTTTTGGAGATAAGGAACTCCTAAAAGGATCCAATATGCGTCCTCCAGTACTAAATGCGGACTCCGAGGCAACAGTGGAAATAGGGGTGGCTAACACATCACGTGCTACCTCAACAAGGATAGGATAATTAACGGCATTAATTCTCCACCAATTTAAGATATCAAAACCGAGCGAGTCGTCTATACACGTCTCAGAAAAATATCTATCTAGCTCAAATCTAAACTCCGTAACGCCCTGTTCCTTAAGGAAGTTGGTGAACATGATCTTAAATTTTAAATTTAGTAGGAACCGGTGTTGGCTCATTACCAATATTTATATTAGTAGTGCTTGGCCTTCCTTGAGCCACATTAGAACTCCTCCCACTAGCTACACGAAATGTGTTATACTGCTCAATCAAGCGGCCTAAAAGGAGTTTAACCTTGTCCTCTATCTTATTCGCCAACTCACACCTTCTGCTTTTTTGCAACCAGAAATTCATTGCCATCATTTTATATCGTGGATCAAGCACAAAAGCAACATATATTATCAAGTTGAACTTATTTGTGCTACCTCAATACTTCTCATACTTGTTTCTCATATTTATGCCCATGGTACTAGTGATAATATCATCACTCAAGCACATATCATTTAATGCATCCTCAATTGTGCAAAGTTGTTCAAAATAAACATTAGCTGTTACATACAAAGAACCAGAAATGCTCAATGTAACATCATAAAAAACTTTCAGCAATTCTACAAAAATCCGTGCATTTTTCCAATCATTGCTAGTGGGGTTCACAAATTGATCATCCACAAACACATATTGTTCAAAGGCTTGTTTGTGTTTTTCAGCGGTACTCAATGTAACAGCCCGCTAAAATTATCAGTTTTGGATTATTTCCCGACAGCAATCACATCTCTCTCATCTTTACCCTCATCTGGAATCACGCGTATAGATTATCTTTTCCGTAAATCACGTAATTTGTTCTTCATCGACAGCTGTAAAATCATGAGTCTTCCAAGACCACGCCTAGCCTTTCTCAAGCCCAAACTACCACTTTATGTGGTGGACAGCCACCGTACGCCGCCACGTACGTTCCTCCGACGCATGTTCGTGACGAACAACGAGCGACGCGCGGGTTATCCCGTCGATGGTATAACCTTCTATCTCTAGTTATTTTACGTTTAAAATAGTTAGTTGGTTGGTTTGTGAATTGTGTAGTTGTATTTGTGGAGTTCGTTGCGTAGTTGTGAAGGGAAGTGTGGTTGTGAAGTGTTGAGTTTGATTGTGTATTTTGTGGACTGTGCTGTGAAGTATAGGCGTGAGATGGATGCCGTAGATGTGATACGGCGGGTTGTGTGAAGAGAATACGCGTGTAGCGTACTCTGTGTAATGCAGCGACGCGCCGCGCGACGTGCGCTGTAATGATGTGTGTCGTAGAAGGAAGGGAGTACGCATGTAGTGTACTCCGTGTTGTATGGCGATGCATCGTGTGATGTGCATCGTGTTGATGAGTGTTGTAGCGAAGGAAGTACGCGTAGTGCGTACTCCGTGTCGCGTAGCGATGCACTGTGAGACGTGTATCGCAGTGATGGGTTTTGTAGTGTGGATGGAAGAGAGTTCACGTGAGTGTACTCTGTATTAAGTCGTGAAACACCGGATGGCGTGTCACGAAGGGTTGGATGGCGTAACAGAGAAGTGTAGAGCATGGTGTAGTGTTGGGAAACTGTATGACAGTGTCCCGAAGCAGTGGTGTTATGGATTATAGTCTGGGGTGACTGGTGTCATCTTGTGGTTGACTATGGCTAAGAGTATATGGATTGAGAAAGGAATTGTTTGTTGGTTATTATTGATAATTTTAATGAACTTGTTTTAGTGCAAAGGCTTTATGAAGTCAAATTATCTCTTCTGAGTATAGTGAAACCTCAAGTTGCCGTGGATGTTGCAAGTGCTCATAATATGACAATTGAGTTCAGAAGTGAAAATCTTAAGGACTTGAGTGTTCCTCTTCCAGCTGTTGTGCAGTTCCTCGTGTTTCGCACCCTTTTCTCATAGAACGCGACGATCGAGGTAAGTTAGCCTCTAACTTACTATCAGTTTATTGTGTATGTGTGATGTGTAAGAGAACTACTGTAACAGCCCGCTAAAATTATCAGTTTTGGATTATTTCCCGACAGCAATCACATCTCTCTTGTCTTTACCCTCATCTGGAATCACGCGTATAGTTTATCTTTTCCGTAAATCACGTATTTTGTTCTTCACCGACAGCTGTAAAATCATGAGTCTTCCAAGACCACGCCTAGCCTTTCTCAAGCCCAAACTACCACTTTATGTGGTGGACAGCCACCGTACGCCGCCACGTACGTTCCTCCGACGCATGTTCGTGACGAACAACGAGCGACGCACGGGTTATCCCGTCGATGGTATAACCTTCTATCTCTAGTTATTTTACGTTTAAAATAGTTGGTTGGTTTGTGGATTGTGTAGTTGTATTTGTGGAATTCGTTGCGTAGTTGTGAAGCGAAGTGTGGTTGTGAAGTGTTGAGTTTGATTGTGTATTTTGTGGACTGTGCTGTGAAGTATAGGCGTGAGATGGATGCCGTAGATGTGATACGGCGGGTTGTGTGAAGAGAATACGCGTGTAGCGTATTCTGTGTAATGCAGCGACGCGCCGCGCGACGTGCGCTGTAGTGATGTGGGTCGTAGAAGGAAGGGAGTACGCATGTAGTGTACTCCGTGTGGTATGGCGATGCATCGTGTGATGTGCATCGTGTTGATGAGTGTTGTAGCGAAGGAAGTACGCGTAGCGCGTACTCCGTGTCGCGTAGCGATGCACCGTGAGACGTGTATCGCAGTGATGGGTTTTGTAGTGTGAATGGAAGAGAGTTAACGTGAGTGTACTCTGTACTAAGTCGTGATACATCGGATGGCGTGTCACGAAGGGTTGAATGGCGTAGCAGAGAAGTGTGGAGCGTATGGTGTAATGTTGGGAAACTGTATGACAGTGTCCCGAAGCAGTGATGATATGGATTATAGTCCGGGATGACTGGTGTCATCTTGTGGTTGACTATGGCTAAGAGTATATGGATTGAGAAATGAGTTGTTTGTTTGGTTGTTATTGATAATTTTAATGAACTTGTTTTAGTGCAAAGGCTTTCTGAAGTCAATTTATCTCTTCCGAGTATAGTGAAACCTCAAGTTGGCCGTGGTGTTGCAAGTGCTTACAATATGGCAATTGAGTTCAGAAGTGAAAATCTTAAGGACTCGAGTGTTCCTCTTCCAGCTGTTGTGCAGTTCCTCGTGTCTCGCGCTCTATTCTCATAGAACGCGACGATCGAGGTAAGTTAGCCTCTAACTTACTATCAGTTTATTGTGTATGTGTGATGGGTAAGGGAACTACAATTTATGTATGTATGTTATCGTATATGCCATGTCATGCTATGTCATTACATGTTTATCTGTTACGTATGATTTAATCTCTCATGAATAATTATCTGTTAAATAATCTTTTCTGCCATACAATGATGTATGTTATAAGTATGCCATGTTAAGTATGCCATATGATACATGTATGCCATGAAATGTTTATGATTAAATCATATTATGCCATTTACAAGTATACGCCATGTTAGAAAAGTATATGATATTAAATAATATCACATGCATTAAGAAAGATAAGACATGTTACGTTATAATAATGCGTGGGGCCACAACAACTGTGGAGTACGTATTATATTTATGTTATTTATAATGCGTGGGGCCACAACAACTGTGGAGTACGTATTATATTTTATGTTATTTATAATGCGTGGGGCCACAACAACTGTGGAGTACGTATTATATTTATGTTATTTATAATGCGTGGGGCCACAACAACTGTGGAGTACGTATTATATTTATGTTATGTTACTTATAATGCGTGGGGCCACAACAACTGTGGAGTACGTATTATATTTATGTTATGTTACTTATAATGCGTGGGGCCACAACAACTGTGGAGTACGTATTATATTTATGTTATGTTACTTATAATGCGTGGGGCCACAACAACTGTGGAGTACGTATTATATTTATGTTATGTTACTTATAATGCGTGGGGCCACAACAACTGTGGAGTACGTATTATATTTATGTTATGTTATTTATAATGCGTGGGGCCACAACAACTGTGGAGTACGTATTATATCTTATGTTATGTTACTTATAATGCGTGGGGCCACAACAACTGTGGAGTACGTATTATATTTATGTTACTTATAATGCGTGGGGCCACAACAACTGTGGAGTACGTATTATATTTTATGTTACATGAAGTATGGGGCCACAACAACTGTGGAGCATACACTACATGAGACACAGCAATTGTGACATGTAGAATACGTGGGGCCACAACAACTGTGGAGTACGTATTATATTTTATGTTATGTGAATTCATGGGGCCACAACAACTGTGGAGCATGAAGTATGGGGCCACAACAACTGTGGAGCATACACTACATGAGACACAGCAATTGTGACATGTAGAATACGTGGGGCCACAACAACTGTGGAGTACGTATTATGTTTTATGTTACTTGAATACGTGGGGCCACAACAACTGTGGAGTACGTATTAATGCACATTATTAATCAAGACAATTAAATAAGATTCCAAGTTTATATTGAGTCAAGTTTCAGATCAAGTTCATGTTATATTATACTCACGTACATGTTATGTTCATGTTTATGTTATGTTCCAAGTTCATGTTCACATCATGTTATGTTCACTTTTATGATATGTTCAAGATCACGTTCATGTTATGTTGTTTGTTCATGTTATGTTTTAAGCTTAAGTTTATGCCATGTTAAGTCAAGTTTCAGTTCATGTTTAAATTCTGGTTAAGTCATGCTATATGTCAAGTTATACTATGTTTATATATGACTATAATTATGCATTTATGCTTTTACTGCCATGCATGCATTTTTAACCTGTGTGTGAGTTTTATGTTAACTTACTGAGATTTGTAATCAAATCTCACTGTGGTAGTCCCAACTACCATTCCCCCGAATGGTAGATCTTGTTACAGGACCCAAAGGAGAATTGGAATCTGACCAACTGAATACGGTCGACTAGGCCACGGTGCGATGTTGATGATGGTATAGTATTTAACTTAGGTTAATACTTGTACTTTTGGAGTTGTATCTCAAGTATTCTTTTGATCACAACCATTTTAGACTAGTGTGGTGATCACGGCTTTTTAGTATGCCTTTATGTATGAATTATGTTTCAAGTATTTGGGATATATTTAGTTTGGTGCATAGTATTGCTAAAGAAAAAGATTATCCGCTGCGAATATTGCATAATGCTAGATGCATGTTAGAAACATTGCATCTTATATGTCATGAACGGGGGCAGGTAACCTTGTGTTGCATGTCCCGACGCTTCAAATGTCCGTTCAATCCCAAGCGGAATTTGGGGGCGTCACAGGTGGTATCAGAGCAATACGTCTCTGGGTTGTAAATCCACATGTCCTTAAGAAATGCACCAAATACTAGGCTTGAGATTTTAGTTTTCATTAGGCGTGAATTTCTTTGAGATCATGTGCTGAAAAGCGATATAGTGTTAGAGTTCACAAACACACTTGATCAGTTAGCAGATATTTTCGCAAAACCTTTACCAGAAGATAGATTATATATGATTAGAAGAGAAATAGGTATGAAGCATGTTACGAATATCTCTTAAAGGATAAAACCAGAGTTCATAAATATAGAGAGATATTTTTTTTAATAAAATGCTTCTACATAAACTTGAGGTTCTTAGCCTCATGTTGGAGACGCTCACTCTCTTCATACAATATCATATCATCCCTATTCATGGGAGCTGGCAAGCGGAATGAAGAATCCAGTAGAGTTTTCAGCTGTTTATTCTGCTGCCGAAGGATTCCTTCCCTGGTGTGAGATTCTTGAACAATTCGTTGAAGTACAACAATTTGTTCCTTAAGCCTTTCAACCTCATGGTTTTTGGCTTGTACCCGCTGGGAAAAAGCAATTATAGAAGATGAGTAGCGAGTCCCAAGACTCACCAAGTCGTAGACAGCATCAGAGTCTGACTTATTAGCCATACTAGTATTTTCTTGCTGCAGCATGGCACCAATGGCAGCTGCAGAAAGGACAGGAGGTTGAGGTGCTGAATACCTCATGGATGGATCTAGGGAAATGTTAGAAGATTGAGCCATTGAGAAAAGAACTGAAAACTTAAGGCGAGAATGTTGAAGGAATGCAGAGGAGTTATAGAGATGAGAATAAGTTTTGATGCATATTGGATTGAGTTGAAGACTGACTTTATAGAGATAACATAAAGAAGAAGACAAACTAGTTTCTCTTCAAATTTTATTTTAGTCAAAAGAAATACAAGCTATGCTGGACACGCTTTGTCAAAAGTTTCTTACTAAGCCAGCTAGATTAACAGTAGTTTGTCCCTATTTCTCTAGAAAACGATGAACCTCTGCTGTTATCTGTCGATGTTGACCCTGTATCTGAATCCTTTCTCGTTCCAGCTCTTCTATTCGTGGTTGTAGATCATGAGCATACCAATCTGCAAATTTCTTCAACTCTTGGTTTTCTTGCTGTAGCCTTTTATTCTCCATATCCTTATTAGCAAGTTTCTGTTGTAACTCAGATATTCGGATGTTAAGATGATCAATCTCACTTACCCTCGCCAGTAACCTCCGAGACATGATCGTAACAGAGGCAGCATATTGACTACTGAGCTTCCATGATTCTGTAATAATCTCAGAATCAGTCCTACTAGAAGAACAGTTCGCTGCTCCTATCGTAGTATTGACGACCTCAGGAGAAAAGATTGATGGTTGATTCGTCAAGGGTTCCTGATTCAAGTCTGGAACATTAGTGGAAGAGTTTTGCCCAGCCATTATTTTGTTATGGAAAAACAAAACACAGATCAAGAAACGATGTTTTTTCTTTCCGATGGATGAAGATGATCCTGTTTCTTTATAGAAACTCAAAGCCTTCAATCACGGTTGTCATCAACATCAGGCGTCTGTTCAAATCACTAGCCGTATTAAATTCATAGAGTAGGCCCCGAGACTTTGCAGCACTTGTCGGGTCACGGACGGTTCTTTTTTTTCAAACTATCTACAGTGTTTTAAGCGTGTTTTACGTTTGTACTTGCGTCGATTTCGAGGACGAAATCTTCTTTTTAGGAGGGGAGGATGTAACAGCCCGCTAAAATTATCAGTTTTGGATTATTTCCCGACAGCAATCACATCTCTCTTTCTTTACCCTCATCTGGAATCACGCGTATAGTTATCTTTTCCGTAAATCACGTATTTGTTCTTCACGACAGCTGTAAAATCATGAGTCTTCCAAGACCACGCCTAGCCTTTCTCAAGCCCAAACTACCACTTTATGTGGTGGACAGCCACCGTACGCCGCCACGTACGTTCCTCCGACGCATGTTCGTGACGAACAACGAGCGACGCACGGGTTATCCCGTCGATGGTATAACCTTCTATCTCTAGTTATTTTACGTTTAAAATATAGTTGGTTGGTTTGTGGAATTGTGTAGTTGTATTTGTGGAATTCGTTGCGTAGTTGTGAAGGAAGTGTGGTTGTGAAGTGTTGCGTTTGATTGTGTATTTTGTGGACTGTGCTGTGAAGTATAGGCGTGAGATGGATGCCGTAGATGTGATACGGCGGGTTGTGTGAAGAGAATACGCGTGTAGCGTATTCTGTGTAATGCAGCGACGCGCCGCGCGACGTGCCTGTAGTGATGTGGTCGTAGAAGGAAGGGAGTACGCATGTAGTGTACTCCGTGTGTGTATGGCGATGCATCGTGTGATGTGCATCGTGTTGATGAGTGTTGTAGCGAAGGAAGTACGCGTAGAGCGTACTCCGTGTCGCGTAGCGATGCACTGTGAGACGTGTATCGCAGTGATGGGTTTTGTAGTGTGAGATGGAAGAGAGTTACACGTGAGTGTACTCTGTACTAAGTCGTGAACATCCGGATGGCGTGTCACGAAGGGTTGATGGCGTAACAGAGAAGTGTGAGAGCGATGGTGTAGTGTTGGGAAACTGTATGACAGTGTCCCGAAGCAGTGGTGATATGGATTATAGTCGGGATGACTGGTGTCATCTTGTGGTTGACTATGGCTAAGAGTATATGGATTGAGAAAGGTTGTTTGTTTGGTTGATTATTGATAATTTTAATGAACTTGTTTTAGTGCAAAGGCTTTCATGAAGTCAATATTATCTCTTCCGAGTATAGTGAAACCTCAAGTTGCCGTGGTGTTGCAAGTGCTCAAATATGCAATTGAGTTCAGAAGTGAAAATCTTAAGGACTCGAGTGTTCCTCTTCCAGCTGTTGTGCAGTTCCTCGTGTTCGCGCCTTATTCTCATAGAACGCGACGATCGAGGTAAGTTAGCCTCTAACTTACTATCAGTTTATTGTGTATGTGTGATGGTGTAAGAGAACTACAATTTATGTATGTATGTTATCGTATATGCCATGTCATGCTATGTCATTACATGTTTATCTGTACGAATGATTTAATCTCTCATGAATAATTATCTGTTACATAATCTTTTCTGTCATACAATGATGTATGTTATAAGTATGCCATGTTAAGTATGCCATATGATACATGTATGCCATGAAATGTTTATGATTAAATCATATTATGCCATTTACAAGTATACGCCATGTTAGAAAAGTATATGATATTAAATAATATCACATGCATTAAGAAAGATAAGACATGTTATGTTATAATAATGCGTGGGGCCACAACAACTGTGGAGTACGTATTATATTTATGTTATTTAATGCGTGGGGCCACAACAACTGTGGAGTACGTATTATATTTTATGTTACTTATAATGCGTGGGGCCACAACAACTGTGGAGTACGTATTATATTTATGTTATGTTACTTATAATGCGTGGGGCCACAACAACTGTGGAGTACGTATTATATTTATGTTATGTTATTATAATGCGTGGGGCCACAACAACTGTGGAGTACGTATTATATCTTATGTTATGTTACTTATAATGCGTGGGGCCACAACAACTGTGGAGTACGTATTATATTTATGTTATGTTACTTATAATGCGTGGGGCCACAACAACTGTGGAGTACGTATTATATTTATGTTATGTTATTTATAATGCGTGGGGCCACAACAACTGTGGAGTACGTATTATATCTTATGTTATGTTACTTATAATGCGTGGGGCCACAACAACTGTGGAGTACGTATTATATTTATGTTACTTATAATGCGTGGGGCCACAACAACTGTGGAGTACGTATTATATTTTATGTTACATGAAGTATGGGGCCACAACAACTGTGGAGCATACACTACATGAGACACAGCAATTGTGACATGTAGAATACGTGGGGCCACAACAACTGTGGAGTACGTATTATATTTTATGTTATGTGAATTCATGGGGCCACAACAACTGTGGAGCATGAAGTATGGGGCCACAACAACTGTGGAGCATACACTACATGAGACACAGCAATTGTGACATGTAGAATACGTGGGGCCACAACAACTGTGGAGTACGTATTATGTTTTATGTTACTTGAATACGTGGGGCCACAACAACTGTGGAGTACGTATTAATGCACATTATTAATCAAGACAATTAAATAAGATTCCAAGTTTATGTTAAGTCAAGTTTCAGATCAAGTTCATGTTATATTATACTCACGTACATGTTATGTTCATGTTTATGTTATGTTCCAAGTTCATGTTCACATCATGTTATGTTCACTTTTATGATATGTTCAAGATCACGTTCATGTTATGTTATGTTCATGTCCATGTTATGTTTCACGTTCATGTTATGTTGTTTGTTCATGTTATGTTTTAAGCTTAAGTTTATGCCATGTTAAGTCAAGTTCAGTTCATGTTTAAATTCTGGTTAAGTCATGCTATATGTCAAGTTATACTATGTTTATGTATGACTATAATTATGCATTTATGCTTTTACTGCCATGCATGCATTTTTAACCTGTGTGTGAGTTTTATGTT
>QGSO01010818.1:0-10545 GCA_011037825.1 Carya cathayensis | reverse complement strand
CCATAGCAAAAAGTCATCCCCTTTTATATTTGCATAATCCAATGCAATATATTTTGAGACTCTATTAGCCAAACACCCAATTGGATTTGCATTTGCATAATCCAATGACAGTGGTCTTACTGTTTTATTGATGATTTTATTAGGGTTTATTATGGTTTTATTGATGCCAATCAAAATGAAATTAAGTTGGCTTTTCTTATTGTTCATCCCAAAATTAGCTATATAAAATTTAATGGAGTACATTTTTAATTAGCATGTAATAAAAATTTATACGACTATGTTAATTTGTAGCAAATACTATATACTTGTTTTTTTACCGTAAATTGATTATATATTGGAGAACGGTGAATGATATTTCACATTATTATATAAAGTTTATATAATTATTTCCAAAAACTCTAATTATAACATAAACTACTACTACAACTTTTATACCTCACGAAAGGAGTCACCCGGAATGTTGGAGGGCCGACACTTTATCTGCAGGCCAGAATTAGCTGGTACGTAAAGAAAAATAATTCAATTTTTATGAATTATTTGTTCCAATCAAATGAAATTATTTGTTAATTTATTACTTTTTATCTATATTTATTGAGATTATATTCTCGACCTAAAATTATGTGAATATGATTAGTTGCATCCAATATTTTTATCCAGTCGTTTATCCCCGGTCCAAATTAACGGGTCTCATGGCCCAGTGAATACTGTCAGCCAATTTACCAATTAGGAATAAAGTGAAAAAAAAAAAAAAAAAAAAGAGAAAGATATGATCCACCTGTAAAGCTAAAATTGGATGATAAATCACTTTCACCAGAAAAATGTTAAATAACTAAATATAAGTTTTAAAAACGAGAAGTACTATTTTAGACTATTAAAATGTCGCATTGTGTTGTCGAATTATATAATTAGTTGGAAGAAACTTACATAATTACTTGTTTTCAAATTATATAACTATTTAAAAAAATTATAAAATATCATATAAAATATTATTGAAAATTTTATAGAGTAAATTTGGTCGATCGGTCAATCTGAAAATTAATACGAGCTACTTCAGTACGTGTATGATAAAAGTGATTCATACGTAGCTTTTCAAAAAAGTTGTCAATCAGTGGCTAATTTTTTATTTTTTTCTTTTTTACAACAACAAAAAATAAAAAAAAAAAAGACAAAAAAGAGTGAGAGAGAGAGGCGCAATATATGCCACGATCCCTTAATAAAACGGGTGTGTGCATATATACATGCGCCTCTCAACGTACGCACACATGGTGCAGTGAATGGAAGCAGTGGGTGGTGGTGTACTACTGAGATCAGCAGCTAATACAGAGTCGTCAGTTAAAAATTAAAAATAAGGAGTACGTACTGAAATGGAGGCCGTGTACTACAACAGCAGAAACCGAGGGATGCATTACCCTCTTTCATTCATTGCGATGCTGATCCTCCTTCTCCTTAATGCTAATTCTTCTAGTGGTGGTGCTGCCGTCGGCATCCAGCTTGTTAAGAGCAACACCACTTT
This sequence comes from Carya cathayensis, assembly GCA_011037825.1. Lineage (NCBI taxonomy): Eukaryota > Viridiplantae > Streptophyta > Magnoliopsida > Fagales > Juglandaceae > Carya > Carya cathayensis. The sequence goes on along the minus strand of QGSO01010818.1, from coordinate 9,032 downwards.
CGGGTGCGACGGCCGCATCGAAGAATTCCTGATAAACCCCTACATCAGTCGGATTCTTGGTCCTGACAGAAAGGGTGGAACCGCGGGCTCCGGCAATCAAAATCAAGGTTATCCTTGTGGGCATGAAAAGGACCCTCAATATGCTAAATGCATTAACGAGAGGAAACAAAATGGCAAACATAACTGTGATCCTCGGAGCTCGACATACAACAGAAGTAAATGCGGTAGCTAAAATTAGAAGCATGCAACTAATGTGATCACCCTCTGAATCGTGGGCGCAATTATGTGTTATCCTTTCAGCTGCACTAGACTTGTTTATATATTCTGTACTGTCCTAGCTATATAATATTCTTCGAACTTTGTTTCATCTTATATGTGTTTTGTCTTTTTAAGATGCTGTGTGTGTATGTGTGTATATACACACATATACGTCATTCTGAGTCGATAGGTGTTATGTGTGCGCATCAGGTGTTTTTGTTAATATATCATATATGTATATTTTATGGGATAATAAATTCGCAATTTCCTCAGATGATCCCTGAACATGCATGGCTAGCTTTAATTATTAATTATTAAGAACCGTAGCTAGCTAGTTATATAACCAGATGTGTTTGCGGATAGGATCGAAGGGATCAGTGCTTTTAAGGGTTATTTACCTTATATACATATATTATATATAAGAGAGGGATCAACAATTAATCCTCTTCCATTTGTACACTGATATACGTAGCCTCCCTGATTTATTAATTTCCTTTTATTATTATTATTATTATTATTATTATTATTTTTTTTTTTTTTTGTGTATTGGAATTGAGATTACCATATGAATCAATTAATCCGCTATTTAGGAGCTCCGTTAAATTAAGGTGTTAATTAATAGATCTAGCCTGATGAAGAAAGACTCAATTAAAACATGAAAATTATATATTGCTGCTGCCAGAGTGATCCTGATGATCTAGTGTCTATTTTTTGTACATTTTCTTATTTATTAAAAATAATTGATTGAAATTAAGTCCAAAAAGTCAAAATCAATGATGTATGGAGCCAAAAAGAAATGGCTCCAAGTCATGAATTCCAGCAACTTTCTTAGCCAAAGTCCTCTCAGTTGGCCATTGATAGTTATTTGAGGCCATTTCTTCCAAAAGAGTAGTAGCACCCTCAGCTGTCTTTGACATCAAAGTGCCACCAGAAGCAGCATCAACTATAGTTCGAGTTTGCCCATTTAACCAATTATAGAACATCTGAACTTGCAACCAATCTGGCAATCCATGTTGTGGGCAACGTCGAACCAAGTCTTTATACCTCTCCCATGCTTCATAGAGTGACTCAAAATCATTTTGCTTGAATTGACCAATCTCACTCCTGAGTTGGGCTGTTTTTACAGGTGGGAAGAATTTAGCAAGAAACTTTTCAGCCATGTCCTGCCAACTAGTGATGCTTCCCGGTTGTAGAGATTGTAGCCAACCTCTAGCCTTGTCCCTTAAAGAAAAAGGAAACAATCTCAGTCTAATGGTGTCTTCAGTAACACCATTGATTTTTACGGTGTCGCAAATCTCCAAGAACATCGCCAAATGAATATTGGGATCATCAAGTGGCGATCCGCTGAACTGAGACTGATGCACCATGCTAATCAAAGCTAGTTTGAGTTCAAAGTTGTTGGTATTAATTGTCTGACACATTATACTCGAGTAATTGCCATTCACAACTGGCCGTATATAGTCCTTCAAGGTGCGTGATAATGCCTCACGCTCTTCTTCAGCCATGGCTAGTATCTTATTTTTTCTTCGTGATTTAGGAGTTCTTTCAATCTCCGGATCAAAAGGAATAATATCACGAGATCTAGCACGGCGCATCCAACGTAAAAAACACACCTGTAAGGCAAAGATAAAATGAAATATAAGAACAAATTGAAATAAAATTCTAAATTAAAACCAAGATTACTTTGTATCGATATTGACAAAAAGAATAAGAATAAACAAATCCCCGGCAACGACGCCAAAAAATTGAACGGTGCAAAACTGCAAGTGCACAGTATCGTAGTTTTATAATAAAGTGATAAGAAGAGTATCGTCCTAAGGGATTGGTACCTTACTTTTGCCAAATATCAAAATTATACTAATCTCGATTTTATGTAGAGGAATCGCTAAGATTTTTGTAGTTGCAAAATAAACTAAAATCAACGCAAAGAGAAATATGCAAAGGAACTAAAACTGATGTTCGAAGATCAAATTAATTGGGAAGAAAACTTCTAGGAAATCGATTTCACCTAATTCTTCACTATGCTTTTCTTTTCCAACTAATTTAATTTAATTCTTTTTGTCTATTAGCAAATCTCTAATTCATCCAAAAGTCTCTTTCGATAGTCAATTGGAAATTAGCCTTATTCATCAATTCACACAAGAATATACAAATTAAATAATCAAGAAAGCAATAAGACCAATGATTTAATTACTACATAGGTTCATACAAGTCTTTCGATCTCTATAATTACCTATACTGAAATATTCAAGATCTACCCTATGATTCCCTCTTTCGATAGCAAATCACAAGATTAAATATCATCTAATCAATGGCCAGTTAATTAGAAGTAATAAACTCAGAATAAATCAGATAAACAAAGAGAAAATTGCCTTAAATTAGCATAGACAATCAAGCATAGTTCGGAACTAGGTTACATCGTTTTCCTAAAATAAAGAAAATTTAGCTCATACTATATGTTGCCCAGATGACTAACACAAGAGGGGGGTGAATTGAGTTGTATTTAAAAAAAATAACAATTATAAATCAAATATACAATATAAAATATAAACAAAATATGAAACAACAATAAATATAAAGAGTAAGGGTAAGAGAGAAGCAAACTCAGTATGTTAACGAGGTTGGCCCCACTGCCTACGTCCTCGCCTCAAGCTACCCCTTGAGGATCCCCGAATTCACTATTCAACCTCCTTCAGGTGGAGATAGAAACCTATTACACCTTTGAACAACACCGTTACAAAGGATCCGTGTAGAACACCCTCTACACTTGCAATCACCTTACACGTGGTGATTCAACATTCCCTGTGTAGAACACTTTCTACACGCACAAGGGTTGTACACACCCTTTTACTGATACAAGAATTGATAGTGGGTAGGATATCAGAAAACACTCCTCAATGAGTGAAATAAGAACAATACAGCACAAACTATATCTCTCAAAATGAATAAGAGTTAAGGCTCAATGCTTAGAGAAGAGAGAATGAAAGTCTTTGAATGAATATTGTATGCTCTTGGTGTTGTGAATGTGAAGCTCTCAAATGATCTATTTATAGGCATATGAGACTTCATATTCAAATTTAAAAAGATTCACATGTCAAAAACATCATCATTCACTTTTCAAAAATTTCAAACCTAATCTTTTTACTTTTTGCATATGACAAAAGGAGCACACTTTACTTTTCAAAAATTTTCAAACAAAGACATCTTCCTTTTGCATAAGTCAAGAAAAGCATCAATCACTTTTGAAAATATTCAAATAAAACATGCACATGTGAAAGATGACAATCAATTATCTTTCAAAATTTTCAAATTTAATTTTCAAAATATTCATGCACATGTGGAAAATGTATTTTAATGCTTTATGATAAAATATTAATTTTTGAGCCTTAATCCTAATTTCGAATTTTAAGAGATTTACAACATTACTCTATGACTTTAATGTGAACTTGTTTCCTTCTTGCTCATGCTTGGTTCTTTGATGTGCTTGACTCCATTGTGTGGACAACTTGAGCTTGAAACTCCTTTATTCTTTGAATTCATTTGTTATCATCAAAATCCATGTGTAGATTTATAATCACATGAAACTTGAAACCTTGGGTTCAACAATCTCCCCCTTTTTGATGATGACAAATACTTGATAGAACTTGAAACCTGTATTAATACTTAAGCTCCCCCTGAGAATATGCGTTAGTTTTTCAAACAAAAGTATAAATATAATTCCAAGCATATATAACAAGTTTAGCAATTTAAACAATGTTAATGTTCTAGTCTAAAACTTCTCCCCCTTTTGGCATCATTAAAAAGGATCGGCAGCAAGTAAATGGACTGAAGAAAATCGATGCGTTTAAAAGATACTGTAGATAGTTGAAAAAGGAGCCGTCCGTGACTCGACAAATGCTGCAAAGCCTCGAGGCCTAACTCTATGAATTTAGTGCGGCTGAAGATTTAAACAATCGCCTGATGTTGTTGACAAACGGGATTGAACGCTCTGAGTTTCTATAAAAAAGTGATCATTTTCACCTATCGGATAAAAAAATATCGCTTCTTGACCTGAGTTCTATTTTTCCATAACGATAGAATGGCCGAACAATTCTCTTCCACTAATGTTCCAGACTTGAATCAGGAACCCTTACGCATCAACCACCAATCTTCTCTTCTAGTAGGACTGATTATGAGATTATTACAGAATCAAGAATGCTCAGTAGTCAATATGCTGCATCTGTTATGATCATATCTCGGAGGTTAATGGCGAGGGTGAGTGAGATTGATCATCTTAACATGCAAATATCTGAGTTACGACAGAAGCTTGCTAATAAGGATAGAGAGAATAAAAGGCTAAAGCAAGAAAACCAAGAGTTGAAAAAATTTACAGATTGGTATGCTCATGATCTGCAACCACGAATAGAGGAGCTGGAACGAGAAAGGGTTCAGATACAAGGTCAACATCGGCAGATAACAGCAGAGGTTCATCGTTTACTAGAAAAATAGGGACAATCTACTGTTAATCTCGCTGGCTTAGTAAGAAAACTTTTGACAATGTGTGTCCAGCATATCTTGTATTTCTTTTGACTAAATAAGATTTGAAGAGACAATAGTTTGTCTTGTTCTTTATGCTATCTCTATAAAATCAGTCTTAAAGTTCATCCGATTTGCATCAAATCTTATTCTCATCTCTATAACTCATCTGCATTCCTTCAACATTCTCGCTTTAAGTTTTCAATTCTTTCTCAATGGCTCATTCTTCTAACATTCCTCTAGATCCATCCATGAGGTATTCTACACCTCAACCTCCTGTCCTTTCTGCAGCTGCCATTGGTGCCATGTTGCAGCAAGAAAATAATAGTTTGGCTAATAAGTCAGACTCCGATGTCTATCTACGACTTGGTGAGTCTCGAGGACTCGCTACTCATCCTCTATTGTTCTTTTTCCCAGCGGATTCAAGCCAAAAACCATGAGGTTGAAAAGCTTAAGGAACAAATTGTTGTACTTCAACGAATTGTTCAAGAGTCTCACACAAGGGAAGGAATCCTTCGGCAGAAGAATAAAAAGTTGAAATCTCTATTGGATTCTTCATTCCGCTTGCCAGTTCCCATGGATAGGGATGACATGATATTGTATGAAGAGAATGAGCGTCTCAAACATGAGGCTAAGAACCTCAAGTTTATGTAAAAGTATTTAAAAAAAATATCTCTATATTTTTATGAACTCTGATCTATCTTTTAAGAGATATTCATAATATGCATCATACCTATTTCTCTTCTAATCATACAAATCTATCTTCTGGTAAAGGTTTTGTGAATATATCTGCTAACTGATCGTGTGTGTTTGTGAACTCTAGTACTATATGCCTTTCTGCACATGATCTCGAAGAAAATGATATCTTATTTCAATATGTTTAGTTCTAGAATGTTGTATTGGGTTCTTTGAAAGATTTATAGCACTTGTATTATCACATTTGATTGGAATGATGATTATACATGAGTTTAAAATCTTCAAGTTGTTGCTTCATGTAAAGAACTTGAGCACAACAACTACCCGCAGCAACATATTCTGCCTCAGCAGTAGATAGTGCAACAGAATTTTGTTTTTTACTAAACCAGGAAACTAGTGCATGTCCTAAGAAATGGCATGCTCCACTAGTGCTTTTTCGATCTATTTTACAACCAGCATAATCTGCATCTGTGTAGCTGATTAGATCGAAAGATGTGTGTTTAGGGTACCATAACCCTAGGTTAATTGTACCACTAAGATATCTAAGAATGCGCTTAACTGCAATTAAATGAGATTCTTTTGGAGATGATTGAAAGCGTGCACATAAGCACACACTGAACATAATATCTGGTCTACTGGTTGTCAAATATAATAAGCTACCAATCATACCTCGATATACCTTCGAGTCAACTGGCTTACCGGATTCATCTTTATCAAGTTTAGTAGATGGGCTCATTGGTGTTCCAGTTTCCTTAGCACCTTCCATCCCAAACTTCTTCAGCAATTCCTTAATATATTTTGATTGATTGATGAATGTCCCACTTTTTCTTGCTTAATTTGCAATCCGAGAAAGAATGTAAGTTCTCCCATCATACTCATTTCAAATTCATCCTGCATAGTCTTAGCAAAAACTTGCACATTTTTCATTAGTAGCACCGAATATTATATCATCAACATAAATCTGAATCAAAAGAATATCATCATTTTCGTATTTAATGAAAAGAGTTGTATCAATTTTTCCTCTTGAAAAATCTTTTTCAATCAAGAAACCACTGAGTCTCTCGTACCAAGCTCTAGGAGCTTGTTTGAGTCCATATAGTGCTTTTGTGAGTTTGAAAACATGATTTGGAAAAATATGATTTTCAAAACCTGGAGGTTGCTCAACATATACCTCTTCATTTATAAAACCGTTTAAGAAAGCACTTTTAACATCCATTTGAAAAGATTTGAAATCTTTATAACAAGCATATGCAAGTAGCATTCGAATAGCTTCTAATCTTGCGACTGGTGCATATGTCTCATCATAATCGATTCCTTCTTCTTGATTGAAACCTTGGGTTACAAGTCGAGCTTTATTTCTAGTTATGACTCCGGACTCATTTTTCTTATTTCTAAAAACTCATTTTATTTTTACTTGTAGAGGATTTCATGCATACCTATAAAAACAATTAAAAAGATTTTTCTTGGTACCTAAATTCTTTGGGTCCTTTATTTATTAGTATTAGAAGAAACAAGATTTTTAGGTACCCATATGGCCCTAATAGTCATTGTATGCTTTCTTCTAATAGGACAAGCATGATAATTATGACATTTCTATTACAAAAATTGCAAATAGCATGTGGCATATATGAAGAACTTGAGTGATTATAATAGTATCCTTTTTTGACAAAATTATTATAAAAGGAATTTTGAATATTGAATTTTGATGTAGAAGGATTATCAAAGAAGTTTTTATAAGGTTTGTATTTTTGTTTTGGCATATATCCCAAGCCTGCTTTGTCAAAAACACATTTTTGACTACCAAGAAGTTTTTCAAAATTTCTTTTTCCATTCGTAAAGTTTTCAACAATATTTTCTAAATCAGTTTTCTTCTTCTTTAACTCAAGATTTTGATCTTTCAAAACAATACTTTCTTTTCTTAAAATATCAATTTCATTTGTTAAAAAAGAATTTTTCTTTTTCAAAGAAGTATACTTGATACCCAATTTTTCAAATTCTTCATATACCTCTTCTAAAACATTTTGCAATTCATCATATGAAGGATCTTCAATATTATCAAGATTTGTTACCTCAATATCATCTTTAGCCATAAGACAAAGATTTGCTGATTCTCCATTGCTTGCTTCACTATCTGAGCTACTTGAATCATCATCCCATGTAGCTTTCATTGCTTTCTTGCCTTTGTTTCGATCTTTCTTTAGCAGAGGACAATCTGACTTGATATGACCAGGCTTATTGCATTTATAACAAATTAAAATGTCATTTTTACCTGAATCTTTCTTGGAAAACTTTTTGAAGGATTTCCTCGGAGGAGTTTTATTTTTCTTTAAGAACCTCTGAATTCTTCTTGTTATCATCGCAACTTCTTCATCTTTGTCGTCATTTTCCTCATCTTCATCACTTTCACTTTCATGAGGAACAACTTTAAGTGCCAAGCTCTTCTTTGGCTTTCCTTCTTCTTCTCCTCTTTTCAATGTGTACTCATGGGTGATAAGTGACCCGATGAGTTCATTCACTTCGAGCTTCTTGAGGTCTCTAGCTTCAAGAATCGCTGTCACTTTTGATTCCCAACGTTTTGGTAGAGAGTTGAGAATTTTTCTTACTATCTCCACTTTGGAATAAATTTTGCCAAGAGCTGTCAAGCTGTTTATGATGTTAGTAAAACGAGTGTGCATACTAGAAATAGATTCATCATCATTCATCTTAAACATTTCATATTCATGAGTAAGAATATAAATTTTTGATTCCTTGACTTGAGAAGTTCCTTCATAAGTAACTTCCAAGTTATCCCAAATTTCTTTTGCCGTAGCACAAGTCATTACTCTATTAAACTCATTACCATTGAGAGCATTATATAATAAATTCATAGCAGTTAAATTCAAAGTATAAAATCTATCGTCTTCACGATTAAACTCTTCTTCTTCCTTTTTGACCTTTACTCCATCAACCACTTTTGTTGGAATATAAGGTCCATTTACAATGCATTTCCAGATTTCTCGACCTTGAGCCTGAAGGAATATTCTCATTCTAACTTTCCAGAATGAGTAATTGTCTCCACAAAAGAGTGGAGGCCGACTGCTAGATTGACCTTCACCAAATGAAGCTGCAATGTTAGCCATAAGATCTTAACTCAAAAGATAGTTAATCTTATAACAGAGCTTTAGCTCTGATACCAATTGTTGCCCAGATGACTAACACAAGAGGGGGGGTGAATTGAGTTGTATTTAAAAAAAATAACAATTATAAATCAAATATACAATATAAAATATAAACAAAATATGAAACAGCAATAAATATAAAGAGTAAGGGTAAGAGAGAAGCAAACTCAGTATGTTAACGAGGTTCGGCCCCACTGCCTACGTCCTCGCCTCAAGCTACCCCTTGAGGATCCCCGAATTCACTATTCAATCTCCTTCAGGTGGAGATAGAAACCTATTACACCTTTGAACAACACCGCTACAAAGGATCCGTGTAGAACACCCTCTACACTTGCAATCACCTTACACGTGGTGATTCAACGATTCCCTGTGTAGAACACTTTCTACACGCACAAGGGTTATACA
>QGSO01010703.1:0-13230 GCA_011037825.1 Carya cathayensis | reverse complement strand
ATGGAACGAGGTATTTAGTAGACTGGATTTGGGATGGGTTATGCCGAGACAGTAGTGGCGCTTTTGGCTAGCTGGACAGATTTACGAGGCAATCAACGGATCAAGGCTGTATGGAAGATGATTCCTATATGCATCATGTGGTGTGTGGCAGGAGCGCAATGATCGGACCTTCGAGGACAAAGAGAGATCGAGGGAGGAACTAATAGCTTTTCTTTTTTAGAACTCTTTGTACTTGGGCCACAGCTGTTATTTTTAATGGACAAGATTTCCATGACAGCCTTGTATCTTTACTCCCTACGTAGTTAGGGCGACTTATTAGCCATACTAGTATTTTCTTGCTGTAGCATGGCACCAATGGCAGCTGCAGAAAGGACAGGAGGTTGAGGTGCTGAATACCTCATGGATGGATCTAGGGAAATGTTAGAAGATTGAGCCATTGAGAAAAGAACTGAAAACTTAAGGCGAGAATGTTGAAGGAATGCAGAGGAGTTATAGAGATGAGAATAAGTTTTGATGCATATTGGATTGAGTTGAAGACTGACTTTATAGAGATAACATAAAGAAGAAGACAAACTAGTTTCTCTTCAAATTTTATTTTAGTCAAAAGAAATACAAGCTATGCTGGACACGCTTTGTCAAAAGTTTCTTACTAAGCCAGCTAGATTAACAGTAGTTTGTCCCTATTTCTCTAGAAAACGATGAACCTCTGCTGTTATCTGTCGATGTTGACCCTGTATCTGAATCCTTTCTCGTTCCAGCTCTTCTATTCGTGGTTGTAGATCATGAGCATACCAATCTGCAAATTTCTTCAACTCTTGGTTTTCTTGCTGTAGCCTTTTATTCTCCATATCCTTATTAGCAAGTTTCTGTTGTAACTCAGATATTCGGATGTTAAGATGATCAATCTCACTTACCCTCGCCAGTAACCTCCGAGACATGATCGTAACAGAGGCAGCATATTGACTACTGAGCTTCCATGATTCTGTAATAATCTCAGAATCAGTCCTACTAGAAGAACAGTTCGCTGCTCCTATCGTAGTATTGACGACCTCAGGAGAAAAGATTGATGGTTGATTCGTCAAGGGTTCCTGATTCAAGTCTGGAACATTAGTGGAAGAGTTTTGCCCAGCCATTATTTTGTTATGGAAAAACAAAACACAGATCAAGAAACGATGTTTTTTCTTTCCGATGGATGAAGATGATCCTGTTTCTTTATAGAAACTCAAAGCCTTCAATCACGGTTGTCATCAACATCAGGCGTCTGTTCAAATCACTAGCCGTATTAAATTCATAGAGTAGGCCCCGAGACTTTGCAGCACTTGTCGGGTCACGGACGGTTCTTTTTTTTCAAACTATCTACAGTGTTTTAAGCGTGTTTTACGTTTGTACTTGCGTCGATTTCGAGGACGAAATCTTCTTTTTAGGAGGGGAGGATGTAACAGCCCGCTAAAATTATCAGTTTTGGATTATTTCCCGACAGCAATCACATCTCTCTTGTCTTTACCCTCATCTGGAATCACGCGTATAGTTTATCTTTTCCGTAAATCACGTATTTTGTTCTTCACCGACAGCTGTAAAATCATGAGTCTTCCAAGACCACGCCTAGCCTTTCTCAAGCCCAAACTACCACTTTATGTGGTGGACAGCCACCGTACGCCGCCACGTACGTTCCTCCGACGCATGTTCGTGACGAACAACGAGCGACGCACGGGTTATCCCGTCGATGGTATAACCTTCTATCTCTAGTTATTTTACGTTTAAAATAGTTGGTTGGTTTGTGGATTGTGTAGTTGTATTTGTGGAATTCGTTGCGTAGTTGTGAAGCGAAGTGTGGTTGTGAAGTGTTGAGTTTGATTGTGTATTTTGTGGACTGTGCTGTGAAGTATAGGCGTGAGATGGATGCCGTAGATGTGATACGGCGGGTTGTGTGAAGAGAATACGCGTGTAGCGTATTCTGTGTAATGCAGCGACGCGCCGCGCGACGTGCACTGTAGTGATGTGGGTCGTAGAAGGAAGGGAGTACGCATGTAGTGTACTCCGTGTGGTATGGCGATGCATCGTGTGATGTGCATCGTGTTGATGAGTGTTGTAGCGAAGGAAGTACGCGTAGCGCGTACTCCGTGTCGCGTAGCGATGCACCGTGAGACGTGTATCGCAGTGATGGGTTTTGTAGTGTGAATGGAAGAGAGTTAACGTGAGTGTACTCTGTACTAAGTCGTGATACATCGGATGACGTGTCACGAAGGGTTGAATGGCGTAGCAGAGAAGTGTGGAGCGTATGGTGTAATGTTGGGAAACTGTATGACAGTGTCCCGAAGCAGTGATGATATGGATTATAGTCCGGGATGACTGGTGTCATCTTGTGGTTGACTATGGCTAAGAGTATATGGATTGAGAAATGAGTTGTTTGTTTGGTTGTTATTGATAATTTTAATGAACTTGTTTTAGTGCAAAGGCTTTCTGAAGTCAATTTATCTCTTCCGAGTATAGTGAAACCTCAAGTTGGCCGTGGTGTTGCAAGTGCTTACAATATGGCAATTGAGTTCAGAAGTGAAAATCTTAAGGACTCGAGTGTTCCTCTTCCAGCTGTTGTGCAGTTCCTCGTGTCTCGCGCTCTATTCTCATAGAACGCGACGATCGAGGTAAGTTAGCCTCTAACTTACTATCAGTTTATTGTGTATGTGTGATGGGTAAGGGAACTACAATTTATGTATGTATGTTATCGTATATGCCATGTCATGCTATGTCATTACATGTTTATCTGTTACGTATGATTTAATCTCTCATGAATAATTATCTGTTAAATAATCTTTTCTGCCATACAATGATGTATGTTATAAGTATGCCATGTTAAGTATGCCATATGATACATGTATGCCATGAAATGTTTATGATTAAATCATATTATGCCATTTACAAGTATACGCCATGTTAGAAAAGTATATGATATTAAATAATATCACATGCATTAAGAAAGATAAGACATTTTATGTTACTTATAATGCGTGGGGCCACAACAACTGTGGAGTACGTATTATATTTATGTTACTTATAATGCGTGGGGCCACAACAACTGTGGAGTACGTATTATATTTATGTTATGTTACTTATAATGCGTGGGGCCACAACAACTGTGGAGTACGTATTATATTTATGTTATGTTATTTATAATGCGTGGGGCCACAACAACTGTGGAGTACGTATTATATTTATGTTATGTTACTTATAATGCGTGGGGCCACAACAACTGTGGAGTACGTATTATATTTATGTTATGTTACTTATAATGCGTGGGGCCACAACAACTGTGGAGTACGTATTATATTTATTATGTTACTTATAATGCGTGGGGCCACAACAACTGTGGAGTACGTATTATATTTATGTTACTTATAATGCGTGGGGCCACAACAACTGTGGAGTACGTATTATATTTATGTTACTTATAATGCGTGGGGCCACAACAACTGTGGAGTACGTATTATATTTATGTTACTTATAATGCGTGGGGCCACAACAACTGTGGAGTACGTATTATATTTATGTTACTTATAATGCGTGGGGCCACAACAACTGTGGAGTACGTATTATATTTATGTTACTTATAATGCGTGGGGCCACAACAACTGTGGAGTACGTATTATATTTTATGTTACATGAAGTATGGGGCCACAACAACTGTGGAGCATACACTACATGAGACACAGCAATTGTGACATGTAGAATACGTGGGGCCACAACAACTGTGGAGTACGTATTATATTTTATGTTATGTGAATTCATGGGGCCACAACAACTGTGGAGCATGAAGTATGGGGCCACAACAACTGTGGAGCATACACTACATGAGACACAGCAATTGTGACATGTAGAATACGTGGGGCCACAACAACTGTGGAGTACGTATTATGTTTTATGTTACTTGAATACGTGGGGCCACAACAACTGTGGAGTACGTATTAATGCACATTATTAATCAAGACAATTAAATAAGATTCCAAGTTTATGTTAAGTCAAGTTTCAGATCAAGTTCATGTTATATTATACTCACGTACATGTTATGTTCATGTTTATGTTATGTTCCAAGTTCATGTTCACATCATGTTATGTTCACTTTTATGATATGTTCAAGATCACGTTCATGTTATGTTATGTTCATGTCCATGTTATGTTTCACGTTCATGTTATGTTGTTTGTTCATGTTATGTTTTAAGCTTAAGTTTATGCCATGTTAAGTCAAGTTTCAGTTCATGTTTAAATTCTGGTTAAGTCATGCTATATGTCAAGTTATACTATGTTTATATATGACTATAATTATGCATTTATGCTTTTACTGCCATGCATGCATTTTTAACCTGTGTGTGAGTTTTATGTTAACTTACTGAGATTTGTAATCAAATCTCACTGTGGTAGTCCCAACTACCATTCCCCCGAATGGTAGATCTTGTTACAGGACCCAAAGGAGAATTGGAATCTGACCAACTGAATACGGTCGACTAGGCCACGGTGCGATGTTGATGATGGTATAGTATTTAACTTAGGTTAATACTTGTACTTTTGGAGTTGTATCTCAAGTATTCTTTTGATCACAACCATTTTAGACTAGTGTGGTGATCACGGCTTTTTAGTATGCCTTTATGTATGAATTATGTTTCAAGTATTTGGGATATATTTAGTTTGGTGCATAGTATTGCTAAAGAAAAAGATTATCCGCTGCGAATATTGCATAATGCTAGATGCATGTTAGAAACATTGCATCTTATATGTCATGAACGGGGGCAGGTAACCTTGTGTTGCATGTCCCGACGCTTCAAATGTCCGTTCAATCCCAAGCGGAATTTGGGGGCGTCACAGGTGGTATCAGAGCAATACGTCTCTGGGTTGTAAATCCACATGTCCTTAAGAAATGCACCAAATACTAGGCTTGAGATTTTAGTTTTCATTAGGCGTGAATTTCTTTGAGATCATGTGCTGAAAAGCGATATAGTGTTAGAGTTCACAAACACACTTGATCAGTTAGCAGATATTTTCGCAAAACCTTTACCAGAAGATAGATTATATATGATTAGAAGAGAAATAGGTATGAAGCATGTTACGAATATCTCTTAAAGGATAAAACCAGAGTTCATAAATATAGAGAGATTTTTTTTAATAAAATGCTTCTACATAAACTTGAGGTTCTTAGCCTCATGTTGGAGACGCTCACTCTCTTCATACAATATCATATCATCCCTATTCATGGGAGCTGGCAAGCGGAATGAAGAATCCAGTAGAGTTTTCAGCTGTTTATTCTGCTGCCGAAGGATTCCTTCCCTGGTGTGAGATTCTTGAACAATTCGTTGAAGTACAACAATTTGTTCCTTAAGCCTTTCAACCTCATGGTTTTTGGCTTGTACCCGCTGGGAAAAAGCAATTATAGAAGATGAGTAGCGAGTCCCAAGACTCACCAAGTCGTAGACAGCATCGGAGTCTGACTTATTAGCCATACTAGTATTTTCTTGCTGCAGCATGGCACCTATGGCAGCTGCAGAAAGGACAGGAGGTTGAGGTGCTGAATACCTCATGGATGGATCTAGGGAAATGTTAGAAGATTGAGCCATTGAGAAAAGAACTGAAAACTTAAGGCGAGAATGTTGAAGGAATGCAGAGGAGTTATAGAGATGAGAATAAGTTTTGATGCATATTGGATTGAGTTGAAGACTGACTTTATAGAGATAACATAAAGAAGAAGACAAACTAGTTTCTCTTCAAATTTTATTTTAGTCAAAAGAAATACAAGCTATGCTGGACACGCTTTGTCAAAAGTTTCTTACTAAGCCAGCTAGATTAACAGTAGTTTGTCCCTATTTCTCTAGAAAACGATGAACCTCTGCTGTTATCTGTCGATGTTGACCCTGTATCTGAATCCTTTCTCGTTCCAGCTCTTCTATTCGTGGTTGTAGATCATGAGCATACCAATCTGCAAATTTCTTCAACTCTTGGTTTTCTTGCTGTAGCCTTTTATTCTCCATATCCTTATTAGCAAGTTTCTGTTGTAACTCAGATATTCGGATGTTAAGATGATCAATCTCACTTACCCTCGCCAGTAACCTCCGAGACATGATCGTAACAGAGGCAGCATATTGACTACTGAGCTTCCATGATTCTGTAATAATCTCAGAATCAGTCCTACTAGAAGAACAGTTCGCTGCTCCTATCGTAGTATTGACGACCTCAGGAGAAAAGATTGATGGTTGATTCGTCAAGGGTTCCTGATTCAAGTCTGGAACATTAGTGGAAGAGTTTTGCCCAGCCATTATTTTGTTATGGAAAAACAAAACACAGATCAAGAAACGATGTTTTTTCTTTCCGATGGATGAAGATGATCCTGTTTCTTTATAGAAACTCAAAGCCTTCAATCACGGTTGTCATCAACATCAGGCGTCTGTTCAAATCACTAGCCGTATTAAATTCATAGAGTAGGCCCCGAGACTTTGCAGCACTTGTCGGGTCACGGACGGTTCTTTTTTTTCAAACTATCTACAGTGTTTTAAGCGTGTTTTACGTTTGTACTTGCGTCGATTTCGAGGACGAAATCTTCTTTTTAGGAGGGGAGGATGTAACAGCCCGCTAAAATTATCAGTTTTGGATTATTTCCCGACAGCAATCACATCTCTCTTGTCTTTACCCTCATCTGGAATCACGCGTATAGTTTATCTTTTCCGTAAATCACGTATTTTGTTCTTCACCGACAGCTGTAAAATCATGAGTCTTCCAAGACCACGCCTAGCCTTTCTCAAGCCCAAACTACCACTTTATGTGGTGGACAGCCACCGTACGCCGCCACGTACGTTCCTCCGACGCATGTTCGTGACGAACAACGAGCGACGCACGGGTTATCCCGTCGATGGTATAACCTTCTATCTCTAGTTATTTTACGTTTAAAATAGTTGGTTGGTTTGTGGATTGTGTAGTTGTATTTGTGGAATTCGTTGCGTAGTTGTGAAGCGAAGTGTGGTTGTGAAGTGTTGAGTTTGATTGTGTATTTTGTGGACTGTGCTGTGAAGTATAGGCGTGAGATGGATGCCGTAGATGTGATACGGCGGGTTGTGTGAAGAGAATACGCGTGTAGCGTATTCTGTGTAATGCAGCGACGCGCCGCGCGACGTGCACTGTAGTGATGTGGGTCGTAGAAGGAAGGGAGTACGCATGTAGTGTACTCCGTGTGGTATGGCGATGCATCGTGTGATGTGCATCGTGTTGATGAGTGTTGTAGCGAAGGAAGTACGCGTAGCGCGTACTCCGTGTCGCGTAGCGATGCACCGTGAGACGTGTATCGCAGTGATGGGTTTTGTAGTGTGAATGGAAGAGAGTTAACGTGAGTGTACTCTGTACTAAGTCGTGATACATCGGATGACGTGTCACGAAGGGTTGAATGGCGTAGCAGAGAAGTGTGGAGCGTATGGTGTAATGTTGGGAAACTGTATGACAGTGTCCCGAAGCAGTGATGATATGGATTATAGTCCGGGATGACTGGTGTCATCTTGTGGTTGACTATGGCTAAGAGTATATGGATTGAGAAATGAGTTGTTTGTTTGGTTGTTATTGATAATTTTAATGAACTTGTTTTAGTGCAAAGGCTTTCTGAAGTCAATTTATCTCTTCCGAGTATAGTGAAACCTCAAGTTGGCCGTGGTGTTGCAAGTGCTTACAATATGGCAATTGAGTTCAGAAGTGAAAATCTTAAGGACTCGAGTGTTCCTCTTCCAGCTGTTGTGCAGTTCCTCGTGTCTCGCGCTCTATTCTCATAGAACGCGACGATCGAGGTAAGTTAGCCTCTAACTTACTATCAGTTTATTGTGTATGTGTGATGGGTAAGGGAACTACAATTTATGTATGTATGTTATCGTATATGCCATGTCATGCTATGTCATTACATGTTTATCTGTTACGTATGATTTAATCTCTCATGAATAATTATCTGTTAAATAATCTTTTCTGCCATACAATGATGTATGTTATAAGTATGCCATGTTAAGTATGCCATATGATACATGTATGCCATGAAATGTTTATGATTAAATCATATTATGCCATTTACAAGTATACGCCATGTTAGAAAAGTATATGATATTAAATAATATCACATGCATTAAGAAAGATAAGACATTTTATGTTACTTATAATGCGTGGGGCCACAACAACTGTGGAGTACGTATTATATTTATGTTACTTATAATGCGTGGGGCCACAACAACTGTGGAGTACGTATTATATTTATGTTACTTATAATGCGTGGGGCCACAACAACTGTGGAGTACGTATTATATTTATGTTATGTTACTTATAATGCGTGGGGCCACAACAACTGTGGAGTACGTATTATATTTATGTTATGTTATTTATAATGCGTGGGGCCACAACAACTGTGGAGTACGTATTATATCTTATGTTATGTTACTTATAATGCGTGGGGCCACAACAACTGTGGAGTACGTATTATATTTATGTTACTTATAATGCGTGGGGCCACAACAACTGTGGAGTACGTATTATATTTATGTTATGTTACTTATAATGCGTGGGGCCACAACAACTGTGGAGTACGTATTATATTTATGTTATGTTATTTATAATGCGTGGGGCCACAACAACTGTGGAGTACGTATTATATTTATGTTACTTATAATGCGTGGGGCCACAACAACTGTGGAGTACGTATATATTATTTATGTTACTTATAATGCGTGGGGCCACAACAACTGTGGAGTACGTATTATATTTATGTTACTTATAATGCGTGGGGCCACAACAACTGTGGAGTACGTATTATATTTATGTTACATGAAGTATGGGGCCACAACAACTGTGGAGCATACACTACATGAGACACAGCAATTGTGACATGTAGAATACGTGGGGCCACAACAACTGTGGAGTACGTATTATATTTTATGTTATGTGAATTCATGGGGCCACAACAACTGTGGAGCATGAAGTATGGGGCCACAACAACTGTGGAGCATACACTACATGAGACACAGCAATTGTGACATGTAGAATACGTGGGGCCACAACAACTGTGGAGTACGTATTATGTTTTATGTTACTTGAATACGTGGGGCCACAACAACTGTGGAGTACGTATTAATGCACATTATTAATCAAGACAATTAAATAAGATTCCAAGTTTATGTTAAGTCAAGTTTCAGATCAAGTTCATGTTATATTATACTCACGTACATGTTATGTTCATGTTTATGTTATGTTCCAAGTTCATGTTCACATCATGTTATGTTCACTTTTATGATATGTTCAAGATCACGTTCATGTTATGTTATGTTCATGTCCATGTTATGTTTCACGTTCATGTTATGTTGTTTGTTCATGTTATGTTTTAAGCTTAAGTTTATGCCATGTTAAGTCAAGTTTCAGTTCATGTTTAAATTCTGGTTAAGTCATGCTATATGTCAAGTTATACTATGTTTATATATGACTATAATTATGCATTTATGCTTTTACTGCCATGCATGCATTTTTAACCTGTGTGTGAGTTTTATGTTAACTTACTGAGATTTGTAATCAAATCTCACTGTGGTAGTCCCAACTACCATTCCCCCGAATGGTAGATCTTGTTACAGGACCCAAAGGAGAATTGGAATCTGACCAACTGAATACGGTCGACTAGGCCACGGTGCGATGTTGATGATGGTATAGTATTTAACTTAGGTTAATACTTGTACTTTTGGAGTTGTATCTCAAGTATTCTTTTGATCACAACCATTTTAGACTAGTGTGGTGATCACGGCTTTTTAGTATGCCTTTATGTATGAATTATGTTTCAAGTATTTGGGATATATTTAGTTTGGTGCATAGTATTGCTAAAGAAAAAGATTATCCGCTGCGAATATTGCATAATGCTAGATGCATGTTAGAAACATTGCATCTTATATGTCATGAACGGGGGCAGGTAACCTTGTGTTGCATGTCCCGACGCTTCAAATGTCCGTTCAATCCCAAGCAGAATTTGGGGGCGTCACTGTTTGCAACGCCGCGAGCTTTCGAAAAATACCGTATAGCGCTGTAAGTATTTTCCAAACTCTAGTTTTAGATTTAAATATATTTTGCTCTTTCAATAATTTATCTGGTTGGTTTGTTGATTCCGGACTGAGTCCGAGGAGGGTGGATGGAGGACGGAGTTGCTTGATTTGTTGATTTATGCTTGATTGGTTGTGTCGTGCATTGAGTTTGCATTTACATGGTGCGTGCACCTACATTTTATTTTAATTGGGAAAAAATCCTGTTTTATTGGCGTAAATGGATGTTCGGGCGTGTGTGTATCACGAGCCCAAGCCGGGATGGGTTATTATCTCGGTGGAGCTCCTCTGGTCACTCGGGAGTGGATAATACTGAGTGACATCCCCTGGGTTGTCGCTGGGCGACGACCGGATCGCATGATACGGTAACGTTGTCGTGTCGACTCCGTGGTCCCTAGAGTGGCAGGGACTAGAGGATGGCCTGGCTAGGTACGCTCGGGGCGCGAGTCTGGGCATCGCTCGTGTAGGTGTCACACGCGTAGTCGTTACCTGCGGTGTGGCACAAAGCCAGAGTGTGCGGATGATCCCTAGGGGAGATCATGGTGCATGCATAATTGGATTGATTGGTTTGATTTAGAGGCACGTGTAGGGATGGTGGTGAGCAGGGATGGTGGTAGAGTCCCGCCTGTGATTCCCGCCTACAGTGCTCTGATGGTTTTTGGATATGGGCCATTTTCTGGGAAAATTGCGAGGATGTGTAGAGGACTTGTGATCCATTTTCTGGGAAAATGGTGGTTTGGGCCATTATCTGGGATAATGGCGAGGCTTGGTTTTAAACGGTATGTTTTGGGCCGTTATCGGGGATAATGGCGAGGTTTTCTTTAAAGGATATGTTTTTGGGCCAAATAGGTTTTTGGCGTGCGTGGAAAAATATGGTTTATGAGTTTTGTGCATTGGCTTTTATTCATGCATATTGTTTGAGGTTAATATGTTTTTATCTAGTGGTGTTTGGATTTTACTTACCTGTGGCACCATTTTTGGTACCGTAGATTTTGGTGTAGGAATCGAGGAGGAGGAGGAGGCTGAGCCTGAGGATGCGGCTCCGCTGGAGTTTTGAGTTGGAGTCTATGTTTGGAGTTGGCTTTGAAACAATCTGTATTTGTAATATTTCATTATGTATGTTTTGAACTACTTTGTATTTTAATTAAGAAAAATTCTGGTACTTAGTTATATGTCTTTTCTATCCGCTGCGTATTTCTTTGTGCACATTTGTTGCTTTTACACACACTCGGCACTCGTCGATAGGGTGGTGACCCGTGTTGTCACCATCTGGACGTCTCGATTTTCCTGTGTCCGTACATGGGGATTTGGGGGCGTCACATCTATGTGCTCTTCCTCTAGCTCTAAATATCAAGATATATCAGTAAAAGTCTTAATATTCTCACTGTGTGTCAAAATGAACTTCATTTGCCCCCATGTTGACTTGGGTCAAGATCGTATCATAGCGATAACTTGCTGTTCATTAGTGAGATTATTGCAAGCAGACTTTAGATAATGAATCAAGGTAGACATCGCTTTGATTTTCGCTTATCTTATAGCCCACATCACTTTGTTTTGATTGCAATTTTACGTAGCTTAGGAGGCTACTAGAGTCTCTTAAATAATTACATGCTTCAAGATCAAGAACTTATCAAGATGGTTACTCTAGAAAATTGTAGAGAGAGAGGAGAGCCTTTGATTTGTACTTCACTTTTCACTCTTTTCTTTATTACTATTGGAGTGCTTAATTAACTTCCCTGAAGTTAAGTAGTAGTGGTTGAGAGTTAATTAATAACTTCCCCACCCCATGTGGACACAACATGGGTCATGGGTGTAACAGCCCGCTAGAAATTCAATGGTGAAATTTCTATAGACTTTAGAAATCTCGTGAAAACTCCGTAAGTTTTCATGAATAGACTAATCGCATAGGTTTTAGTCAGTGAAACCCTCAATGATTGGAATCTATTTGAAACTTCAAAAACTTGGTTGAAAATGAAACCCTAAACGGTTTCCCCAAACCCTAAAGTTGGCCTTCAAACCCTTTTGATCCAATTTCTAGCATTGTGTTTAATCACTTGATGAAATCACCACCACATGCTATTAATTTCTCAAATTCTTATTATGACATCTTTATCCAACATTTTAAACCTTGGAAATTTGTTTGGGCCAAGAAAAATTGGATTTGGGCTTGATAGCATCTCAAACCCTAACCAAATCTCATTTAAACCCTAAATTGAAGTCCACTTGGTTGAGGCCCACTAAGGCCTACTAAGGCCCACGAATTTGGCCACCTTGGCAAAGCTCCTTGGAGAAGCTTCCTCCCCCACTTGTTAGACCATTCATTGCATCAAGTTGCACTCAATAATATGGAGGAACCCACCCCATCAAGTCCCATGTCTCATAGCTTTTGTAGGTTGTCCTTTGCCCCCCACTATCCTCTACCTTATCACATGTCTACACCTCCACTCAATGATTTTTAAGGTCTATATATTCCCCCTGAAGAAGGCTTGAGTCGTGCAAGACTCACTTACTTCACTTTAATCATTTCTTCACCCCGTTCTTAGAGAGAAACCCAAAAGAGCTCTCTCGGGCAGATTTCTGTGTCTTTTTGTGTGGAGATTATCGACCCTTTGTAAGTATTTTTACACAATGACTCCTTCATAAAAGTTGTTCCTCTTTGAGTCTAGTTTCCGTAGATGTATTTTTCGTATCATTCCATGGTCATTTGGTCAGTCAAAAGTATTTGTAACCATGGAAAGGTCATTCTGGGCGTGAATCTGGAGAGTATGTTATGTTTTGGAGTTTTTGACCAAGCTAATGGGCATATCTTGGTCCGAAAATTTTATGGAGTGTTGTTAGAATGTGTTTAAGAGTTTTCATTGAAGTTTTGTTGCATGAATAAAGCTTTTGATGATATATTTTCTTAGATCTAGAAACTCGAAAACTGGAAGTGGAAAAACAGTTTTTATTTGGAGAAAGTTTGAATATTTCGTGGTTTGATCTTACTCTAATGGCTTTGATATTTTATATGATGATCATAAGTCTCTTATTTTCATGTTAGGATGTTATTTTGGAGATATTTAGCATTAGTTTAAAAGATATGATTTTTCTATGCAAGAGAATTTCGGTTAGGCCTAAGATTTGATGTTTTTAGGTTAGATCCATGTTTTGTTGG
>QGSO01010669.1:0-21777 GCA_011037825.1 Carya cathayensis | reverse complement strand
TAGAATGATTTCAAAATCCCTATTTGATCTGCCCAGGTTCCACATGTTTCAGAGGAAAAGTTTGCATCATTATACTGAGTCTATATGCTGTTTGCAGAAGTAGATTGCTTTTGGAAGTTCTCATCATGTCAGCGTGGTAGGATATTATTCCATCTCGCTTCACTGTGGGTTTTGCCACTCTGCCTGAAATTAAGAGTGGAATGCAATTTTTTTTTTAAAAACAAAAAGGTCCTGGCAAAGAAAAAGAAAAAAGAATGCCATAAAAAGTATCTAAAGTGGAGGTGGTAATATGTGACACGATCTGTGAACCCAATACAATTACGACATGAAATTACTGGTTTGGACTTTATGTTAACGGATTTGGGTCAAAATGTATTAACTCGTTAAGACATAATTTATAAACGGGTCAATTTTCTTAATATGAAATCAACTCGTTTTGACCCGTTTAGAATTTATTTTAAAATTAAAATTTTATTATTGTTAAGTTTAATATTGGTATTTTTCAGTATACTTATTTTTTATTGTTTTTTATTGCTGGCATTGTAATTTTCGACCTATGCTCATATTTGTTATTGTATGATTTGTAATATTGGTTTTATTATATGTTAAAATTTGAAAAATATCGATATATATTTTTTAAAATATCGTGATTATTAATAAATATAGATTTTAACTTTTATCTAAAATTATGTTAATTAGGTCAAATGAGTTATATGTTTTAGTTCCACTCATTTACATGAAACAAAAGAGTTTAAATAAGTCGTATTGTATTAACATATTTCTACTTAATTATTAAACGGATCCAAATGGGTGATACGACATGACCCGTAATCTAAATAGGTTGAGTTAGAATTTCAAAGTTTAACACGTTTAGTTTAATGAGTTGGGTTCAAGTTGATATATATAATCAAATATTTATAAGTTAACACGACATGAACATGACTTGAAAATACAATTTGTCACCTCTACTCTGAAGCATCATTTTCCCTCATTTTTCTTTTATTATGTGTGGGGGCAAGGAATGCCAAATGGGGGCAAAGGGTAGGAGGGGCAAGGAAAGAGTTTTCTTTCCCATTTCTTGGAGTAGGGAGGGCTTAGGTTGGATTGTTTTCACTTCTTTCATGTTGGAAGTTTTTAGCATTTTTATAAAAATAAAGTAGTGAGTCCTATCCATAATTTGTTTGAAAGGGATTGAGGTAAACTTGACATCCAAACACATAGCCTAAGAGTTTGGATACTAATACTAATATATATACTTAGAGCATTGGCAATGGATTCTTTATCTTTATATGTAAAATTACTTGTTTTGAAGATTAATTTTGAATATGAAGAAAGATTCCTACATTGGATTATGTATTTTTTGATCAAATAATAATAAAATAATAAAGAGAGAAGAAAAAAAAAAGAAAAGAGAGAAAAAGAGAGAAAAGAGAGAGTTGGGAGGAGAGAAAAAATAATAAAATAATGTTTGAAGAAGGAAAAGGACATCTTCAAAGATGAATAATCACTGTTCATAGTTATTTAAAATTATAAAGATAGATAAGCCAATGTATGTGATTTTAAGGCAAATTTATTCAAATTTGAGAATAAAAATGAAGATGAATAAACCATTGCTAGTGCTCTTATACTATTAAAACTTGAATAACGGACCGGAACTGATAAAATCAGGGGTACCGGTTTAGGAAGGTAACTAGTGCATAATCAGTTATTGAAAATATAAAACCGATACATACCGGTTTAGTCATAAATTTTATCCAAAACTTAACCAATTACACCCCTAACCTAAGAGTGGTGTTTTTAGATTTTTGAAGATAAGCATAGACTTCACAAATAGAATAGAAATTGATAATTCACATGTTCTATTTGAAAAAAATTCTATTTTCTAGAAGGTGTGTAGAGCAAAGTTAGTAAATGCCTACGTGACATAATTTAATTTGGAAAAAAGATTAAAATTAAAATTTTAAATCTTACTATTTAAATAATGTAGATGGTGCTACACATTGATTTGAGAATAAAATATTTTTTTATTATATATAGTTTATTAGATGGATAACCCAACGCGGAGTTATGTTTTAAGTAAGGCTATAATCGAGTTGAGCCGAGCCGGTTTTTGGCTTGTCGAGCTCGGCTTGACTCAAAATACTTTGGCTCGAGTTTGAGCTCGAGTTTAAGATTTTTTTTTATTCTTTATTTGAGCTCGGCTCGACTCGAACTCATTTGTGGGACGAGCTCGAGCTGCACTAATTTGAGAATAAAATATTTTTTTTATTATATAGAGTTTATTAGATGGATTACCCAACATGGAGTTATGTTTTAAGTAGGGTTGTAATCGAGCTGAGCCGAGCTGATTTTTGGCTTGTCGAGCTTGGCTCGACTCAAAATACTTGAGCTCGAACTCAAGATTTTTTTTTCATTTTTTATTCGAGCTCGACTCGATAAACTAAACTCTCAACTTAAGCTCGACCCTTGAGCTCGTCCCATAAATGAGTTCGAGTCGAGCCGAGCTGGAACTGGAACTGGAACTGGAACTTGAATTTTTTTTCTTTAATAAGATTTAATAATTAATAAGTTAAATAAATAAATAAAAAGAACTAATATTGAATTTATACAACTAACAAGTAGAACCTCTACTAAATTATAAAATTTTAAAAAAATTATAAATAATTAATATCTAACTAGTTGATATTTAACCAGAATAACAATATATTATATGCCTACATATATTATTAATACATATACTTAATATGATGGTATATATCTATTTCATATATAGTTCTCACATACTAGTATATAAAATTATTAAATTTTATCAACTAATTATTATACAAATTATAAAATATATCTGTGAAGTATATTCACTATATAGACATAAGTAATTAGAATACATATTATATATTTAATTATAAAAGTAGTATACTTATATTATTAACTAATACATATATACATGTACATGTGTATATATATATTTATCAATATATGAATGGATTTTAATCGAGTCGAGCTAACGAGTCGACTCAAGCATAAACAAGCGAGCCTAAACGAACCTTAACCTAATCGAGCCGAGTTTTGTCGAGTATGTGTCATTTACAAATCGAGCAAGTATCTGCTTTCACAAACGAGTTTTTTTTTTCACTAGTCGAGTTCGATTCCAGTTTAATCGAGCGAGCTATCGAACAGACTAGTTCATTTACAATCCTAATTTTAAGCTGAATACATTTTGCCTATTTCTACAAATTGGCAATAAAAGAAGCCCTATGACTGGCCGTATATTGGGATGCTGGGCGTATCGATAGTGTAATTTTTTTTTAAAATTTCTTTTAAATATTTTTTTAATATTCTTAATTATTGATTTTTTTAAATATATATATATATATATATATACAATTTTATTTATAGTCAATTCTTTAAATATATTTAAAAATATATATTTTAATATATTTGAATAAGAATTTTTTAAACGATAACATTACGGAAATTAAGTAGATTTTTTATACGCAAGTATATTTTTGCTGATAATTAGGAAGGAATCATTGGCATGGTTACTCGTCATTATAAAATATTTTCGAAGTAGAAGAATTCAATGTTCATGATGGCGATCCCCAAAAAGTCAAGAAAAGAGAGAGAGAAGGCCCACGAGCTTTTATCTTTTAGAATAAAGCCTTTTTCAGCACATTTCGCTCGCGGAGAATGTCGACCTTGGCCACACTCATTCGTTGTTTTTTCATTTTCCTGCGTTAGATCGAGTATGACCACAAGCTGCTGCTTTCCCATTATGCTTTTGGATTTTCCAGCCTTATGCATTTTTACGAAAATTATGTAAAATGATTTTTAATTTTTTAAAAAAATAGATATAAAAATTGATAGATAATATCACCCCCACCTCATCACATATATAATGAGATGAAAAGTGAGACGTGAACGTGGTATAGAGAATATTTTCTTAATTAAAAAGAAAAAAATCTATATTATTTTCTTCATTTTATCAAATTTTCACGTAAATTTTTTTTAAATATCAAAATAATAATAATAATAGTAATAAAAAATTTTAACGATATTTTTATTTAACTTTCATCTCAATTCGTCTCATCCCAATTTATTGTCCAAATGATACCTTAATTTCCTTCTATAAAAAAATAAAATAAACCATAACTAGGAGTACCTCGTCATTAAATGATCAGCCCGGCCGCTCTCACGTAATGAAAGCAATTGACTATAGAATAAATTATATACTTTTTCTTTAAGAATAAATTATGAGTTTTGTTACTTATCATTCTCAGATATTATACTTAATATTTTTATTTATTTTTAATTTTTAAAAATTTTCTTTTTTATAAACTAATTGAATTTTTCTACTCATCATCTATACATTATATATTTAATTGATAACAGAAAAAAAAATTATATGTTGTATATGACCTGAAGATAATGAGCAGCATTTAAATTAATATATATCATCAGATATATGATATAGCCGGGCGAATGCTGAAACCGTACGGATACTAGTCCGGTCTTCAGTACGTAAGTCTAACTACGTACATTGCATGCGTCATCTCGTAAACATAAGCAAGAAAAGGAAACTCGACTTCACTGAAATTTCAACCCCAACGCACAATATCAAATACATGACTCCACATGCAAGCTGCTAGCCAGCCTCAAACTACTTTTTTTTAACTCTAAATAGATTAACTCATAAATTATAAATTATTTTTTAAATGTATTTCGGGAAAACCTTAGCTTGGAATTTAAGTGGTAAATAAAGTACTATATATGATGTCAGAATTTTGAGGAAAAAGCAGAGTTTAATAAGCGACATATATGAATGCAAACCGCAAAGACAGACCGACACATAAATTTCTGTCCAGAGATTTCTCGGATGCATGCAAAAGCAGTCACACCTTTTGAGATTTCGCCTTTTGAAATTTTCTATCAGTTTTGAGGGGCTCTAAAACTCCCACCATTGGCAAAGTAGAAGGTGTGACTGTGACACTTTGTATCCCCCACCATTATTCCCCTCAAAATGTGGGTATCCACCACAAAGAGGGTGTTTTCTCAAATAAAGTCCCACTAGCTATTCCCCCCTAAGTAAGCCTTATATGTTTGTTTTCCCAAATACATGCTATCTTGAAGAGCAGTAAAACTCTTCCTATAATTCAGAGAAGATGTTTCTCACACTCCAAAAATTATGTAAAATAACAAAGAGGGCGTGTGTAGGTGTGAAAGAGAGAGTCTTCCAAACCCACCTGCATGCATGTGGGTGATCTTGGTAATTCAACAGACCTACAGGTTTGTTGCAGAGCTGATTTGTTAGCTTCTTAATCAATGAAATATTGATAATTAAAAATCATAAAAATTTTCTTGAGTGGGCCAAATTTTCTAAGGTGCGACACATCAAAATTTAAAACTCATGAAACCATATATATATAATTAGATCTCGATAATTTACAATTTATCCTTACAAGTAAAATTCTAAAAATACAACATCTTAATATATGTTTCAAATTTTTGAAGATAATGTTTCATGAAATAATATTCGTCTATTATTATTTTTATAATAAAATATTTAGAATTTATTTGCATCATATAAACTATGAAGTGATTTTTGAGAATGTCATCTTTCATTCTAATATGTAAACTAGTTTATTAAGTTTCATGTAAATTTTATATATTTTTGTGTCACATTAAGCATATAATACTATAATACAGAATTTATATAATTTTTTTCTAGCTTAATGAAGTCTATAGGATAAAAATTCTCAATTATTTTCCATATAAATTATCAACCTTAAATAGTTTTTATTGTATTTTTACTTTAGATTCTATATTAAGAAGCTAGCCTACTATTTCATAACAAAAAATTTTGAAATCTATATTAATAAGTTTATTATTTCTCATAAACTTAATTTTGATTTAATTTTGGTGAGACTACAATCTTAAAAATAAATAATATATAGAAATTATACAAAATTTTGAGATTATAGGAAAAAGATTAGAGAGATATTTTTAAGTATATTGAAATTTTATAAAATTTTATAGAGCATATAGAAATTATAAATTTTTTTGGAGCCATATTTAATAAATATAAAATTATAATTAAAAATTAAGATATACTTTAATTTGTCAAAAAATCTTGGCCCAGAAAGAGGAGTTGTTGCAGAAGAGAGAGAGAGAGAGAGAGAGAGAGAGGGCCCACGGATAAGTGTGGGGATTAGAGGGAGACCGAATATAGACACATGATGGGCCACCGGATAAAAAGACTAAAAAGTAGGGAAAGAAAAAGAAAAAAGGCCAAAAAAAAAAAAAAAAAAAGACGAAAGAAGTGACCGTTGTGGGACATTTTAAAATTTAAACCTCTTTCACCGTGTGGAGCCTGTCGATCTTCAGCAGCAAGAAATCTCTTACAAAGATTTATAAGTCGTTCGGGCTCTTTTACAAAAGTCATGATAAACTCAGTCAAAGCATTTGTGCGTGCTTAATCTCTGGACAGAAATCTCCATCCTTTTTCTCCTCCAAGACCTCGATCTTAACAGCGCGCGACCATCATCCGCGCAATTTCTTCTATACATTTATTTATTTATACTATTATGGAACGATGGATTTGTTGAAAATGACATAGTTACAAGACAGCAGGGAAAAAGAAAAAGCTGGGGATCATCGTTTCGTGGCAATATGGAACGAAACGGGAGCGGAGACAAATATGCTTCTGGTACAGAGGTTTTTACTTCTAGAAATAAATTTAAATTATAAATAAATGTGTTAACTTTCTTTGGTTATTTTGGGTTTCGGATAGAGTCAAAGTTGTCAATATTGAAAGTGTTGTGGAGAATAAAAAAAGGACTTGGCTGCCTTCCATGCTATTTATATTTCTTGATCACACAATATATATATATATATATATATGTATTTACAATTTTATGTATAATATTATATATTAAGTAATTTTTTAAAATTTCATAATCTATTATATATTAGAAAAATGATTCTATTATACATATAAAATTTCATGATTATCTTTCATGTGTTTAATTTATTTTTTTCAATTTTTTTTTCTTAACTGACTATTATTATATTGATTTTTTTAATTTTTTAAAAATATTTAAAAATGCTAAAAAAATATAAAAAAGAATGATTTGGACGTTACTTTTAAGTTTTCAACAACTAAGGGGGAAAGAAGAAAACGAATATTGATTTTTTAAATAAACAATTAACTTCTTTGTATTAGAAAGTCATCGATCTTCTGGGTTCGTCAATGCCCATTTTTGTTTTCCCCTGTACTGGTTTTAACGCGCAATTGCTTGAAGGGAAAAGGAATTAAATCATGCATTTTTTATTCTTAAGGAAAAAAAAAACATTTGTTGTGTTAGCTAGCTTTAGGTGACTAATGAGAATGCATGATTCTTAATTAGATTCATAATTCTATATATGCATGTATGTAAGTATTCTATTACCACATGCGAGATGCATGCATTCCAAAATAATGCTCATAAGATGGAGAAGAGAGAAAGACTTCAATAACTACCTATTTGTCATTTTTAATTGTAACTTAATACAAAGCATTGATTCCATGAATATAATTAGAATCGTACACCCATAGATGAAATGAAGTTGATGAACTGCGGCCTATAAATACTTTGGCTTGAAGGGATCATAATAATTAGTCCCAGTACTAAAAAGATCAACACTAGAGGCAGCAGCTGTGGCTATGGTAACAATGAGCCACCCGACACTGAGGATTTGAAGGCAAATCCATCCTTTGCTCCACTTTGGTATCTTCTTTTGGACTATGTACATCTCCACTGGGAAGTAAACTGCGATAGGCCAAAAGGTCAAAATCTGAACGAGTTTAAGCAGGTCGACGTAGATTGTTAGAAACATTGATAACACAGTGGTTGTGATCACAAAAAGTGTCCTCCAAACCAGTCGAAAGAGGTTGAGTTTGCAGCCGGTCGGGATTTTAATGTCTTTGGTGATGAATTCATTATCCGGGAATCTCTCTGCTAGGGTTTCCTCAACCATGGCCAAAATGTGTAGCAAATAGATCTGGTATCCTCCGGAAAATTGGATTACAATGGCAGCACTTGCTATCATGTCAAGCTGCCAATATGGTTTATAGAAGCCATGAAGGAGGAATACACGAGGAGATACGTTATTTCCAAAAGCAGCAAAATGCAAGCAACCATGAAGCACGGAGACAAAGGTTGTGAGTATAAGGCTACGTCGAGTGGCCTTCTTCATGATTGTCTCGGCTTCTAATGGTGGGGATTTAACTGTGTCCTGTTTTACATGATTTGGTT
Organism: Carya cathayensis; assembly: GCA_011037825.1. Lineage (NCBI taxonomy): Eukaryota > Viridiplantae > Streptophyta > Magnoliopsida > Fagales > Juglandaceae > Carya > Carya cathayensis. Next base: position 13,486 of record QGSO01010669.1, on the reverse strand, counting down.
AATTGGTTTATCAACATGATATTAATCATGGATTAAAAAAAAAACCAAAGCTATGAATTCAATATATACTTTGGACATGAGATATTATATATACCATGATTTCAATAAGGATGGCTGATAAATCGTATGCAAGAGCTATATCCCCGACTGCTCGGATGATCTTCAATATTTTCTGGGCTGGAGTCATAGTGTTATTACCACCCGTCAATGGAAGGTCAGTATAATATATCGCATGCACACCTGACAAGAAGATCTAGTTATTTTAGCAAAATATGGCAAGATCAGAATTATCAATTTAAGTGTACATGTTAATATGCGTACATAGCTAATTAAGAAATCATTTATGGATATTAAAACTTATAAATTCTAAGAAAATGATATAATTAAACAATTAGCACAAGGATTTTGGCTATAAAATGAAAACTTTGAGGTGAAATGTTGTGGTTGACAGGTTCTTTGGGAGATCTTTATGCAAGCTTTGGCCAAGTGTGAGACATGTACAAGTTGTCCAGTAAAATCTTCTGTTACTTCGATTTTTAATCCAATTTTAGATCAAACTCAACCCAAACCGGCCAATCACATATCGGTTCGACTAAATTTTATTATAATTTGAATGTGTGAATGCATTGTTTTTACACTAACATCATGCAATATTGTTCATTTTTCCAGTCAGATTCCGATAAAGTTTCGGCCATTTTCTTGTAATATAATTGAGCAGAACGTACAAAATTTGCACGTACGTACCTGCAAATTCATCAGAAATTTAGATTAAAAGTAGAAAAACATAATTTACTTGTGCGTACGTACCTGCAACTTTAGCGATAGCAAGGCCAAGACCAATTCCTGAATAAAGTAGGAACATTATAAGACACAGAATGGAGAAACTCAAGCGCAGCTGAGAAAACTTGGGAATTTGAAAGAGAATTATTTGAGCAACGGCAAAAGCCATGAAGTATGGCATGGGATTAACATAACATGCATGATCAGCTGCGTTGCGACATTTAGGGAGCCAGTACTTGATATCCCTGTTTGATAACAACCACCCAAATGTCCCATAATTAATTAGGTACTAAATTAAAGGATTAATTAAGATATTGCATGTACGCATGACTTCAAACCTAGCTACGTGCATCATCATTAGGGCTGCAAATACAGTGTACTCGCTGGCTGCTGCAAGAAGGTTCAGGTACTGAATCGCCAAGCATATCTTGACCTTTGCCCCATCTAGAAAGTATAGTAAATTAAAACCATGAAAAGAAGAGAAAAAATACTTCAAGATCAAAGCTGCAATTAACAATGCATTGATCATGAACTTTGTTAATTTGTTTGGAAAAAAAACTTACCCAAGTTGGATCGAATGGCATCCATGTAAGTATGGTTTCTCTTGGTAGTGACAGGTGAACGATAGCAGGCGCAGAGCAAAGCGGAGGTGTGGAAAGTCACGAGGGAGAAGAAGATGATCACGGCTGGACCAGCAACCCATCCAAGTTGTGCAACGTTTCCAGGCAAGGACAGAAACAAAGGGCTAGCCACAATAGCCGTTGTTAAGAAAACACATCCACACCAGACCGTCCCTGCACCGTCGAAAAGTGATATATTATATATATTAGGAAGAGCAAACACATTCGGCATGGACCAGTTTGAACCACGTACAAACCAACCCATTGCAGAAAATATTATTTCGAACACCGGCCTGTCTTAATTACCAGCTCGCTTTGGGAGGCGACCATCGTCGTCCACGGACTCAGAGTCGCTGGAGCGTCGTGGGAGCAGACCTTGGTCGGAAAGCTGGTTATTTGTGGCAGTGTTCTGAATCTGATGCATCTTTATGGACTAGTGGTAACAGTACTGGGCGGTGGAAGTTATACTTTGGTTTTGAGAATGCAAGGGATAACATATACATATATATATATATATATATAAAAGCTAGAAGCTGGGATTATAACAATCATAGGCGGATTTTGGGGCTGTATATATGGGAGAGAGCAAGATCAAGTGGAGGGTTTTTTACACACATGTGGAATCTCACCCCACTGTTTGTCGGGGAATTTCCCTGTTCACACTATCTATCGGATGCAAGGGATATCACCTTCTTAAGGATAATGTATGGCAATGGGCATTTAAATGTTTATGTACACTGCACAACCAGCAATTTTTTTGAGGGGGTTAAATTTTTTGAGGTGTGACACATTAAAATTCAAAACTTATAAGAACATATATATAAAATTAGATCTTGATAATTTACAATTTACACGTGGAAATAAAATTCTAAAAATACATCTTAATATATGTTTCAGATTTTTGACAATAATGTCTCGTGAAATAATATTCATCTATTATTATTTTTTTAGTTAAATATTTAGAATTTATTTATTTCATATAAACTATCAAGTGATGTTTGAGAATATCATCTTTCATTCTAGTATATTAGCCAATTTATTAATTTTCATGTCAACTCTAGATATTTTTGTGTCACATTAAGCATATTGTACTATAATACAGACTTTAAATAAGTTTTTTCTTGCTCAATGAAGTCTAGAGAATAAAACCTCTCAAATATTTTTTCATATAGATCACCAACCTTAAATGATTTTTGTTATATTCTTACTTTGGATTCTATATTAAGAAGCATTAAATTATATAATAAAAAACTTTGGGATCTATATTAATAAATCTATTATTTCTCCTAAACTTAGTTTTGATTTAATTTTGGTGAGATCACATTCTTGAAATTAAATAATATATATAAATATATACAAAATTATGAGATTATAAGAAAAAAAATTGGAGAGACATTTCTACGTATATTAAAATTTTAAAAATTTTTATAGAACATATAGAGGTTATAAATTTTTTTAGAGGGGCCATTTTTTATATTTATAAAATTATGATTAAAAATTAGGGTATATTTTGATTTTTTTTTTTTTTAAATCTTGTTACATGTAGGTCCGCCACTTAACCAGCTTTACACAGTACATGATAGTTACTAAATTTTATTAATGTACTCTTTTACTTTTAGGTTGGAAACTAAAAGTGGTCAATCACGATTACTAATTATCATGCTTTTACATCCTTTTATTGTCTTCTGGGCTGGCATCTCATGCTAATTTGTCAATAAATTCAAATAATAAAATTCAATAATTATCATACTTTGATCGAATGCCAACCCATCCTTCAAAAGAACCAATTAAGGTTGCATCTCTTGATCTTTCATCGCTACAATAACCATAAGCTTTTTCATTTGCCTGGACAAAAATGGCATCACTTTGATTACTAATTGACTATCTGTATTAATGTATTTCGAATTATTTGTGCTGAATTCTTGAATTGTAATCCGAAAAAAATTGCTTAAGTATGGTAATGCTTCTAGAAATAAGCATGTGGCAACAAGGTGTACGTTCATACTTCATTAATGACTTTTTAATGACAAATTAACTTTGCAAGGTGTTCATATTTAGGGGCAAGCCAATTCATCATGATCATGGCCCATTAATGACTTTTTATGAACATGGTGCATGGAAGGGAACAGACACGGACTTCAAGTTTATAAAAGACCTTGTGGTGGAAAAGACACCATTATTGACAAGAATTAAAATCCTAAAGGAGCATTACTAGCAACTACTAACACAATTAACAGTTGCAATTTCCTGGACAAGACTACAATCTATATAGCTAACGTCCAAACCTGTATAATGATTTACAAGTTCGTGACACAAGAAGCAAGTACTGGTTCGATCAAAATTTATCCTGCAAAGTACAATATATATATATATATATAGCAGGTGCCCAGCCTTCTAGCAAATGGGTTTTACGTATCAAAGTACTTTGTTTCAAATAAATTAAAAAATATATTTGATTTTGATGTTTTTTCTCAAATTTCATTTTTCAAATAATGCTGAATGTAATTCTAATTTTACAAAGATGTCAATGAGCAAAAATATTTATATAACTTGAAAATAATTACAATTTTCAAAATTTTAAGAATATGGTCGTATTCTTTAAAAATCAAATGATTTTTTATATCATTTCTATATAAAAAAAAGTACATTTTTAAAATTATTTTCAACCAAATATAACATGTAATCTGAGATTATTTTACACATATAGTTATCAAATAACAAAATAATTTTTTAATAATAAAACTTATTTTTATAAATTATAAGTTATATTTCCGGTCACACTCTCAAATACTCACTTTATTTACGCGTAAATCAAGTCATACATAATCAGAACAATTGTGAGAAAAGTGGTTTTTTATTTGTGGCGTCAGCCGCCAAGTTTGATCACTAGGCAAACAGTTACTAGGAGAAATAAATTGACGCGAAGGACTAAGTAGCTTTGGCTTCTGGTTTTTTATTTCTTTTTGAATAAGAAAGGTGCAACCATACATTTTTCTCCATTATTAAACCACAAACTAAGCTGGTAGGGATATTTGGAGCCTCGAACAAAAAAGCCCATGTATTAAAGGGTCCATGTCTAAGATGTGGGCTGAGCTAAGAGGCCTTTGAGTGGGTCTTATTGATATATATTATAGATAATGGGAATAAATAACGCCTCTGACTGATTAGGAAAATGGTTACTCCAATTTATAATAAGAAGAGTCTTCAAGATAGATTTTAGAGGTTAGTCCTTACTATCATCACACTCCTATAAATAATACCTAAAGGTACCATATCTTTTTTTTTTTTTTTTGAAAGTAAAGGTACCATATCTACACATTCATTCATATACGTATATTGAAATCACTTCTCCCTAACTTAGGCATCGGAGTTCCACTAAGCATCTCGTGCCGCTCTCTCATTTCATTGCAGGTTATCCGTACTGTTGGTGATGTTGAACACGTCCTTAACACAACCCATGACAAAAAATATTATTTTGAACACCCGCCTGCCTTAATTACCTGCTTGCTTTGGGATGCAAGCATCATCGTTGGCAGACTCAGAGTCACTACATCTCGTGACAGTAGATCTTCATCAGAAAGCTAGTGATTTGTGTCAGTGCTCTAAATTTGATGCATCTTTATGGACTGCATATATGGTATTAAAAATGCATCATGAACATAAACAAGAATGAGTTTATATAACATCTATGATGCATTTTTATGTACCATATATAAAAACTTATATGAAATCATGACCAAAGTGACTGGGAAGAGCTCAATACAGAACTCCAGCAATTTTGGAAATTCCAGAACATTCATTGTGTGTGTTCATGGGCATAAACAAGAATGTGAGAGAGAGAGAGAGAGAGAGAGAGAGAGAGTAACTTTAGCACCATCACATGAGTTTTGATCATGACTGTGAACTTGAGTTTCCATGGTTGTGTTTGCTACAAATAATTGCAAAAGCCTGACAAGTAGAAATGTTGAAGAAAATTGTGCGGATACAGTAGTATGAAAAAATAAATGCAACTTTGATGTGTGTAGTACACTATTTTTAAGGTGATAATTGCTCTCACTCGAACGAGTTTGTTATCGGGTTATAAGCAATTCACATTTAGGATACAACAAACTCACCAATTGCTGATAACAATTATGAAGTTTTTCTTTCAAAGTTTCTCTACAAAATTGTGGAAATGACTGAAAATATGAGAGAATGAAATGAATAAATTTGTGGGTCGCATCCTCTATTTATAGAGAATGAAGTGATACCATGTAAAAAATCATAACTCTTAACTTACTACTTTTCAACTGGTAGTTATAGTTTAAAAGTCATGTTGTTTTATTTAGAGACCAAAGGGATGCTTGGTCAAGTGGTTAGACACCATCTTTGCGCAAGAAAGGTAAGGGGTTTGAAAAACACATTTTTTAATTAAATTAATTTTGAAGCATTACACCCATTCAAGTGGGTCTTCACACGGGCCGGTTCAGCCCATGCATGGTGCCTCTTCTGGCTTAGCCCACACACCCCTTAGGCTATTCTATAGCCTTGTTAAAATTAAAGCATTAAAGTGTAGCCATGTGATTTGAACCCATATTCTCCCATTTGAAACAACATACTCTAACCATTAAACAAATGTATATCTTTAAAATAGTTGTTCACGAAAATAAATAATAACCCATAATAAATTTACATATTTAATATCACAATCTATAATAAATATAACAAGCCCCCACTTAGATTGTGATATTAAATCTTCAGTCAAATACTGATGTCCTCATGCATATAAGAAGGTATCTCTCGACTTAAACCTTCAATTAGTGTAAGTATCTTAAATTCTTAACAAAGTCAATGGTGGCCTACGCTTAAACTAAGACTCTATACGTTAAGAACGGAAATACCACACATTGATTCCATCCGATTTTAGCGAGACAACTCACCAATTATTTGCAACGTGCTCCATCTTGGCATTTATGAACATTTATAAAAGTAAACTTTAAACTTTTACTAGAAGTTATACCCACATCTTATGTTCACATAGGTAAAGTTCCTTTTATGTCTCTATTATTTCAGACTCTAATTCAACTATTGAACTTTATTAAGAGTATAATACTCATCTTACATTTAGCGTAATAGCTAGCATTGGCCATCCTGGATGGGTTTCTCATATTAAATTAAATTTTAGTGTTATCTCAGCCACTTTACTCTAACTTGTTATTATCCATGAAACTTTAGATTATTTATTAGTAGTATAAGGTTGGGTTCCTATTATAAGTGAATTTTTTTAAAAGAAAGGTTTCAAACCCATTCTACTAGATGTATTATTCACAAAACCTCTCAAGAATCCCTTTGTGAAAGATTACGTATTGTTCCAAAATATGCTTTTTAGGGACAAAATTCAAATTTCACTCAAAAAAATTGAAGTATGTTGTTTTCCATTTGAAAAAAATATATTGGGATGAAAAAATTTGTCCCTAATAAATTTTGGTTGGAGGGAAGAGCGCAAGACTATTAATGAGCTTATGTGTAATGCATTGCAGAATTATAAGGCCAGATGTCATAAGTATTACAATAAATTTGAGAACAAGGACGACACACACCAAAATCTTTTTCAGGATGTCCGACCTTCAATATAGAGAAATTTTGTGATATGTTTGAGGATATTGTATTTAAGGTAAATAAATAACTTGTTTTACATGTTAGGGTTTATAATTTCTCTTACTAATATTTACAACTTCTATGCAAGAATGAAGTTTTATAAACAAAACAAATAAATCGAACTTAAAGATTCATCACCATGCAAGTTCAAGATCTTTCTATTGTCTCTCTAAGAATTTGGTATGTTTATTTTTTACTCAATTTATTGTTTGTTATTCTAATTACTTTATATCTATAAAATATTTATCGTGTAGCAAGACTCAAGTTGTAATTTCGATCCGAAAAAATTATATGTTTCATCACATACTAATCGTAATGGAGAGTGGACTCATCTTGATGCTCATGAAAATTCTATAAGTATTATTATCTGTTTTAATTAAATTTATTTATATATTTGTGGCAATATTAATTATTTCTCTTATGTGCAGGAAAAAATAGTTGCCCTGCATAATGAATCTGCAATTGATCAAACTTCTACAAGTGATGTCGAAATTTTTACAGAGGTCCTAGGTTTACATTTAGGCTATTTGAGGGGTTTGAGTCATTGTGTCAAGCCTTCTAACTTGTCTTCATCGTCCAGTAATGCTAACACTTATATAGCATTAGAGGAAGCGAAATCAGAGATTGAGAAATTGAGAACAAACTAGCATGAGTTAGTGGCCCAATGAGTTGACTTAGAGATGTGAATGAAACAACCAAAAGAGCAACTAGAGGAGTTTAGGAGACAACTTCAAATGCAGATGCTTATGCAACAATTCAAGCCTATAAAAAACTAATTTAATTTCTAGATCAGATTTTCAACTATCAGCTTTTGTTTATGAAAACTTTTGTTTTATTTAGTTGATTTGCATTCATGAGACTATTTTTATGTTTGTTGAACAACTACTATATTTTAAGATGTTATTTATGTGTATTCTATTTTCTATTAATGAGTTGAAAAAAATACTATATTGTTCGAACACAAAAAGCCATCGGGCAAATAATCAATAGTAAAATTGAGTTAATAAGCGCCAACCATTTAATAACCATTTAATAATCAACATAGCTCCCAACCCAACTCCCGAAGCATCACATTCAATTGTAAATTCCTGAGAAAAATTTGGTAATCTCAAAATAGGAGGTTGAGCTATAGCATTCTTGAGTTGTAAAAAAGCTTTTTCAGCTTCTTCAGACCAAGAAAAAGAATTCTGTTTCAATAAAATGGTCAATGGGGCAGCAATTGAACCATAATTCTTGATAAATTTCCTATAATAGCCAGTTAAGCCAAGAAATCCTCTTAAAGCCTTAACAGTTTTAGGAATAGGCCACTCTATCATTGCTGAAATCTTGGAAGGATCAGCTTTCACCCCTTCTCTAGATATTATATGGCCTAAATAATCAACTTCCATAACATCAAAGCTGCACTTAGACTTTTTAGCAAATAAAGAATGTTGTTGTAAAACAGATAATACTGTCCTTAGATGCAATAAGTGTTGGGTTAAATCTTGACTGTAAATCAAGATATCATAAAAAAAAACCAGTACAAATCTTCGAAGAAAAGGTTTAAAGACATGATTCATTAAACCTTGAAAAGTGACAGGTGCATTAGTAAGCCCAAAGGGCATTACTAAGAACTCATAATGGCCCTCATGAGTTCTAAATGCTGTTTTAGGAATGTCTTCTTCCTTAACTCTTATTTGGTGATAACCTGACCTCAAATCAAGTTTAGAGAAACATCTTACTCCATACAACTCATCAAGGAGCTCATCAATCATAGGAATTGAAAATTTGTCCTTGACAGTTTCCTGATTCAGAGCTCTATAGTCCATGCACATCTTCCATGTGCCATTAGCTTTCTTTACAAGAAGGACAGGTGAAGAAAATGGACTTTGACTTGGTCTAATCACACCATTAGTCAGCAATTTGTGAACAATCTTTTCAATTTCTGTTTTTTGGTAGTGGGGGTACCTATAGGGTCTTACAGAAATTGGGGCAACTCCCTCCTTTAAGATAATTTGATGATAAAAAATTTGAGGTGGTGGCAACCTAGCTGGTTCCTCAAAAACAGATTGAAACTGTTGCAAAACTTCTTCAATTTCAGGTAATTGTTGCACCTTTTCTTTATCAGGCTGTATTGCTACCAGTTGTAAGAACCATCCTTGCTACCCAATGAAAGAGGATTTCATCATATTCACCCCATGTTCCACATGCACCTTATCAGATAACAACCCTTGCAAGAGCAGCTGTTTAGCACCAATCTGAAATTGCATTGACATCATTGTAAAATCCCACTGAATAGGACCCAATGTTTTGAGCCATTGTACTCCCAAAAAAATGTCACAACCCCCAAGAGTTAGAACATGGAAAGGAACCAAAAACTTAGTTCCTTGAATGGTTATCAATTCCTTGCATGTACCTTGACTGACTATGGTAGTCCCATTAGCCACTTTAACTTGAAGACCCCCATCATCAATCACCCTCAATTTAGTTGCTTTCACCACCAAAGGATCCAAGAAGTTGTGAGTACTTCCTAAATCTACCAAGATTTCACAAGAAAAAGAACCAATCTTGCCAAGCAACCTCATAGCATTACTGTTAACACAGCCAGAGATAGCATGAATAGAAACCTCAAGTACCTCAGATTCCTTCCTCGCTAAGTTTGTCGATTCTTGCAACAGTTGTGGCTCAACTTCTTGCACACTATCACTAACCCCCTGGTCTTCAGCATCTTCCCCTTGTAAGAAATACACCTTAGGATTCTTGCACACATGACCTGGATTCCACTTTTCATCACAGTGAAAACAAAATCCTTTCTTCCTCTTTTCATCCATGAGAGAGGCATTAACCTTTCTCAAAGGAAACATACCTTTTGAAGCCTTATTCAGCAACTCAAAAGATCCTGTGTTATCACCAGAACCTTTTTCTGAGTACTAACCATACTGCCTCCAAGACTTTCTTGAAGCTAAGACATATTCTTCTTGCAATTTAGCTAACCCAAAGGCAGCCCCAAGATTCAATGGATTGAACATTTTAATAGGAATTCTTATCTCATCTTTCAATCCACTGATGAAACAACTCATTTTATGCCTCTCGGATAACCCTTTCAATCTATTTGATAAAGATTCAAATTGTGAAGTATACAAACTAATAGAAGTAGTTTGTCTCAACCTTGTTAAAGCTTCCATTGGGTCATCAAACATTGATGGTCCAAATCTCCCTTGCAAGGCAACCACCAATGATTCCCATGAATTAAACTGCCCTAAGTCCAATGCATTTTGATACCACACCAATGCCTCTCCTTGCATATGGTGCGAGGCTACCATCAACTTTTGATGGAAAGGTACTTGAAAGCAATCAAAGTACTGATTTGCTTTAAAAACCCAACCCGAAGGATCATTTCCACTGAATTGTGGAAATTCCAACCTAATATTTCTTTGAAACACAACCCTCTCCTCATGATTTCTAGGCTCACCAGATACCTCTCGATCTCTAAATGAATTAACATTTCTAGATTCAACCAAGGAACTTAAAACATTCGCAAACTGATCTAACCTCTCTGTTATACCAGCAATTGCCTGCTGATGACCCTCCAATTGCTTCTGAACCAGATCTTGTTGCTTCTGATTCACTTCTTGGTGACCTTTCAACGCTGCACGCGTACCCTCTGCCATCAAAACTCCTTGTCCAAGGATTGCCCACTGCTGATACCACTTGTAAGGTTCTTGCAAGAACCTTCTACACTGACAGAACTCTCACACACAGAAGATACAAGAATCAATCCACACAATGTACTCAAGAGTGGATAAGCAAGATTCAATGGTGAATCCTGCAGAGAATCTTCGAGGGATCCTCAACCTCCAAGAATTGAAATTCACTAAAACTTTTTCGATACAATGCACTCGCCCACTCCTGCTTATATACTGCAGTCGTGAAGCCTTGGCCAATATTTGGTTTTCAATAAAAACTACAAAGGATTAAACGCTAACTAAAACACACGGTAGTTAAACTCCCCGTTTCATTAATACAAAAACACAGCCTACAAAACACTAAACGACCCTTCCATTATTAGCCCTCAAAACACAACGTTTTATTAATACTTCCTTTCTGTTAAAACAGTTATTTGCACTTCAGCTCCGCCACTGCAACTGTGACGCCCTCAGATTTCCATTTGGGATCGGACGGACATCTGAAGCGTCGGGACATGTAACACAAGGTTACCTGCCCCCGTACATGACATATAGGATGCAATGTTCCTAACATGCATCTAGCATTATGCAATATTCGCAGCGGATAATTCTTTTTTTTTTTTATACTATGCACCGAACTTATAACATCCCAAATAATTAAAACATAATCCATGCATACTTAACAAAATAAATAACCACGATTACAGTACGGGTCTCAGAAGACTGTAATTCAAAACATGGGTGACTAGACTCTATATTACAGTACCAAAATACACTTATTGAACCAGTTCATCGAGTAACTCGCGTAACTCAATTAACAAGGTTAGAATACTGTCCCAAAAGAAACTAACTATAGAAGCTGAAAACTCTGCATCGCATCTGCGGCGTCTAGTCAACATCCTCCAGCCTATCGGTATTTGCTCCTTGTTCTGAACCTGACACATCGCCTACCATTCGGGGAAAAATGGTAGTTGGGACTACCATGGTGAGATTTGATTACAAATCTCAGCAAGTTAACAGAAAACTTTCACACAGGTTAATGATGTATGCATAGAAATAAAGGTATGAATGCACCATCAAAATCAAAGTAAACATAACATAACTTGACATAACATGGCATAAAATAATAAGCATAATGTGACATGACATAACATGGCATGAGTTGACATAATTGAACTGAAACAGAAGCTTAGCTTGACGTGACATGAACTTAAATCATAGCATGGATGTGAACTTGAAACATAACATGTACTTGAACTTTAAGTTTAACATGAACGTACACATAACGTAATGTGAAACATGACTTGAACGTGAAATACATGAACTTTTAGATTTAAATGTATTTTACTCTTTCAATAATTTAATTGGTTGGTTTGCTGATTCCGGACTGAGTCCGAGGAGTTCGGGGGTCGGATGGATGGAGGACGGAGTTGCTTGATTTGTTGTGCTATGGTTGAATTTATTTGTCGAGCATTGAAATTGGCATTTACATGATGCATGCCGTGTATTTTATTTAAATTGATTAAATCATGTTTTATTGGCGTAAATGGTTTTTTTGGAGTGTGCGTATCACGAGCCCAAGCCGGGATGGGTTATTATCTCGGTGGAGCTCCTCTGGTCACTCGGGAGTGGATAATACTGAGTGACATCCCCTGGGTTGTCGCCGGGCGACGACCGGATCGCACGATACGGTAACGCTGTCGTGTCGACTCCGTGGTCCTTTTAGTGGCGGGGACTAGAGGATGGCCTGGCCAGGTACGCGCAAGGTGGAGGCGCGAGTCTGGGCATCACTCGTGTAGGTGTCACACGCGTAGACGTTACCTGCGGTGTGGCACAGAGCCAGAGTGTGCGGATGATCCCTAGGGGAGATCATGGTGCATGCATAATTGGTTGGTTTTCATGGTTTTCGGATATGGGCCATTTTCTGGGAAAATGGCGATGGTCTTGTGATCCATTTTCTGGGAAAATGGTGGTTTGGGCCATTATCTGGGATAATGGCGAGGCTTGGTTTTAAAGGTTATGTTTTTAAGCCAGAATGGGTTTTTGGCGTGCGTGGAAAATATGATTTAGTGAGTTTTGGAGCATTGACATTCATTCATGCATATTGTGTTGAGTTTAATATGCTTTTATCTAGTGGTGTTTGGATTTTACTTACCTGCGGCACCATTTTTGGTACCGTAGATTTTGATGCAGCGTTCGAGGAGGAGGAGGAGGCTGAGCCCGAGGATGCGGCTCCGCCGGAGATTCTGATTGGAAGTTCATGCTTTGTTTGGTTTAAAACAATATTTATATCATGTAATATTTTATTATGTGCCTTTGAACCGTTTTGTATTTTATTTAAGAAAAAATTCTGGTACTTAGTATTTGACTTTGCTATCCGCTGCGTATCTTCTTGTGCACATTTGTCGCTTGCACACACTTGGCACTCGTCGTTAGGATGGTGACCCGTGATGTCACCATCCGGGCGCCTCGAATTCCCCGTATCCGTACGTGGGGATTTTGGGGGCGCCACAGGTGGTATCAGAGCGGTTTGGCTCTGGGTAAAACCACATGTCCCATAGGAGAGGTACCAGAATGTTTTTTTTAAGTTGTGTTTTAAAATTTATTTTAAGTAATACTGCTTTTTGACGTGTTTTAGTTGTTTTGAATTTATTTGAGCTTGTTTGGTTGTTTTATTTAATTAGTTATGTTATTGCTGCTGATTTGTTTTTGTTTTCTTGTCATGTGGATTGGTTTTGGTTTGGTTTTATGTTATTGGTTTTATTCGTTTTCTTAAAAGGGGGT
>QGSO01010485.1:0-12167 GCA_011037825.1 Carya cathayensis | reverse complement strand
ACTTTGGGTCTCGCTTTTCTTCACAAATATCACGGTAATATTCACCAGAGTCATCTTCTGAAGTATAACAAAGTGTGAATGGATGATCATGTTTCTCGTAGTTCATCGTATGCGGTTGTGTCAAACACTCAAAGTCCAAAATGAATTCACAATCAACACAACTAAATTTGCATCTTCCATATGATCCACAAGAACTACAATTTTTGTGTTTTGATGAGCTAGCAAGAATTAGTTGGTGCTCGTGACAAGGATGTGTAAGGATATCAAGGAGTAAACTGCATTGGACATCAAGGATAAAGTAGCATTTGTCACAATGATAACCGAAGCCATTACACATAAGTGCAAAAGCATCACACTCAGAAAACTCTTTTTCTCCCAAGAAGAGTTTGAGGTGGTGTCGCTAAAGTGAGTGTTGCAATTTTCTTAGTAGTTCAACACAAGATTTGTGAAAAAAGAATCCACATTGAGCACATGCATAAAATGGAGGAAAGATAGACCACATGCACCCATCGCACTTTTGTCAATCTCAAGCCCGTCAATGAATTTTAAGTCATACTCGTGATTGAAATGCTTGATTTCTATATATATTTCAATCTGTCTCTTTCTGGTTTGGTCTTTTTGACAATATATGGTAATAAGTCAATAGATTTATAATGGTGATCTTCTTTAGAGTTCAACAGAAATGTTTCGTCTCTTTCTTCTTTGCTTGTAACATAATGACAGTGAGCAACACAATATTGACTTGACCAATAGTAGACCCTGTAGTTTGTGTCCACCATCTTAGCACATAGTTGGCACACTACTCTAAGTATGGATTAGATGGAAGAGAGTAGATAAAATTGAGAGGGTGTTTGTGCCTCATGACTTTGACAATGGATGATAAAACGGCACAATCTGGGTGGACCATGAATGAACAAGTATTACAAAAGTAAAACTTGCCCTTCATTTCGTTCCCACCACAAGCATGGCAAGTGAATGGGGCAAAAACTTTTGGCACAAGGGTGAATGGATACTCGTGAATTTCAACTTGTATGGTAGGTGGCTCTGCAATCAATAGTAGAACCATACATTGCAACCCACGATTCTAGCCCATAAAGCCACCCTGGGCTATTGCAACCCACTCAGCCTCCCCAACTTGGGTTTTTGCTTTCTTTTTTTCTTCGTATATGTAATATCATTAAAATTCTAACATAAATATCACTTTTCAATTGAATGATATCATGTAATAAATTAACGAGAGTAAATACGGCATTAAAAGATATATATGAAGATATATATGCTTGTGAGTTGTTCGGGAGTTCTGTTTATAATGTAATAACAACTCACAAAGCACATCTTTTCAATGGATTAACTTCTTCAAGCTTGATTGAAGGCAATTAAGCACATCCTTTTACTTCTTTGTTCACATTGTGATAAACCAAAATCGTTCATCTTTATTAATGATTGTCAGAGTTATACGGCATAAACACCTGGCTCTACTTATGATCGAGTAAATATTAGATAGTTTATGAAGAATTGTGAGTTGCTGGAAATAATTAATTAGTAGGGCTGGTTGGGTTCACTTTCCACAATTAACTAAGAAACTAATTAAGAATAATGCCTTATAATTTTATGCATTCTAGACGATAAACATAAATGACAAAATAACATTATTTTACTATGAAATTGTGAATGGGTTGTGAAGAAATTCTTGTTGTATCACTTCTCTTCAAATAAATGAGAGAAAATATCATCTAGTTCTTTGTAAGAATTAAATGATATTTAACGTGGTTAGGCAATTACCTACATCTACATTAGAACTTCACTAATAAATCAGTGGGGAAAAAAAAATAGAGGAGGTGGATTACTCATCTCTCTCAACTCTCTTCTATCTCTTTCTCTCTTCCTTTCTCTTTTCTTCTTTTGTTTTTTTATATGTATAACTCCATCTGAGAGCTCCACATTTATAGAGGAAAGAAAACGCGTGAAGGGAAAAAAATGATCAGAACTCATTTTTGGTCGGCATTCAGTGGAGCAGCTCACGGGAGAAGAAGAATTTTTCTTCTTCAGTTAAATTCTTCTTCAGTTAATCATGGCTTTCGATGGGTTGGAACCATCATTGATTTCATTCCCACAAAGATCGCAAGTGAGTGAGATAAAAAATTGTGGCGCAAGGGTCAATAATTCCAGCTTGTATGATGTGTTGCCATACAATCAATTGTAAAGATATACATAATTAGTATAAAGAATAAGAACTACTTATTTTCAAACAATGCAATATTTCAAACACCACATGTACTTATTCAGAATGAGTTATCACAATCTTCTGTCCTTAAATTACTGAAGTCCGTGTCAGGCCATTCCATCATAGGTGACATGCATGGCTCAAGTTCCACAATACTTATGGTCGGGACAGACTCTAATACTATTGTAGTGCCCCAAAGGAAGGCTTAAATCAGATTTTTATAAGTCATGCTCTAAAAAGACTAGTCAATGTTTCAATTGGAGTCCATTGGATGTATTATAAAGAGTAAGAACTTTTTACTCTCATAGAAATGGATCATAATCATGTCTTCCATGAATATGCCAAATATAGCGAGATAGATTGTCATTTTGTATGTCATCATTTTCAACGAGACATTTTGCATCTATGATCACCTTTGAGAACAATCTTGTCGCCTCCAAGGGAAGATATTAGAGTATGTTGATATATTTCACTTCCACAATAAGATCATCATATTGTATATTCTACGTCTGATAATATTATGGTAGTATTGTAAGTCAAATATTTTGTAATGGTATCTTGATTATATCTTGAATATTTACTTTTTAATTAATAATTTTTATAAGCGTTATACCATATGATTTTTTTCATTGTATATATTTTCATAATTTCCTTGGTTAGACAAAATGGTGTTGTGGAAAATACCAGAGTAACCACATCCACTGGGGGAGTAAATTTTAACCTGAAAATTGGACTAGATCGGACAGAACCGGTGGATCCGGTCAGGTCTGGAATCGGTTTCTAAAATTGACAAAACTAGCTGGAACCGGTCCTGTTCCGGTTCTAGTTCCATGATTTTAAGAATCGAACCGGTTCACTATAATATATATTTAAATTATAATTTTAAATATTATATAAAATAGTTTTTATATTATATATGATTTTTATATATAATACTATAACTTATAATTATATATAATAATTATAATTATTATGCTTTAATCATAAACATGAAAATTTATTTGGTCATATGCCTTAGACATAAAAAAATATATTTATATTAATAACATTTTATGGCCTAATAAATTTTCAACATATTCCTTTTGAATATTTGATAGATACATAATACATTAGTATATTAATTACATTTGATTTTAATTAATTAGTATACTAATATATTAGTAGTTTTTTTATACATGCCTCTTGCCACTTTTAGTTTTTTTATACTAATAATTAATTTATTTGATATATACACGCCTCTTGCCACTTTCAGTTTAATCTGCTCCCTATGATATAAAACCGAAGAAATAACATTCATATTTATAGACAGACGTTAGAAACCCTATGGCGGCAAAAATATGGTTCTTCGCTCAAGCGGAGTGTCGAGCAAACACTAAGGTTTTCCTTTGCTTGAACCCACTATTGTTCGAATCTCTAGCGAACTCTCTGCTTGATCTATGCTCAAGTGCCAAGTTGAGCGAAAAATCAGTCTTGGATTAGCTCTAGCCAACTATCAAACGCACCTTGAGCGAACTTTCTGTCTGAGTTTCACTCAAG
Organism: Carya cathayensis; assembly: GCA_011037825.1. Classification (NCBI taxonomy): domain Eukaryota; kingdom Viridiplantae; phylum Streptophyta; class Magnoliopsida; order Fagales; family Juglandaceae; genus Carya; species Carya cathayensis. The sequence goes on along the minus strand of QGSO01010485.1, from coordinate 8,407 downwards.
CCAAGGTCGAGTGATAGTCTAGTGAACTCACTACCTTGCATTTTCTAGCAAGGATTGAAAATAAAAACCGGTAAACTGGCCCAAACCGGTTCGAACCAATGTATTCGGTTCGGTACCCATTTTATTTTTTCTAAACCGATTCCAAATGGGTCCAGTTCTGGTTTTGGTGTCTTTTACACAGGACTAGACTGGTTCATATATATATATATTATTTTTATTATATATAAATAAGTTTCTATATGATTTATTTATATTATATATATTATATGCTAAATTTCTAATTAATATAACATAAAATTTTAAAATCTTAAAATTCATGTATAATAATCTAATAACATAAAATTAATATAACATTTGATATAATATAAAATAAAAATTAATCTTATAAATCTTATTATAACATTTGATGTAATATATTAATTTTTTATAAGATAAAACTAATATAACATAAAATCTTATCAATTACATAAAATTAATATAACATAAAATCTTTTAATTTTAATTTTATGTAACCATCATATTATCACAAACATATATGATAATATGATTCTTATAAATACTGTACGTATACTATAATATTTTTACTATAATTCTTATTTTTTGTTGCATATCTAGTTTATACTTAGACAATTTTTTTTTTTAATTTATCGGTTTGTTGTTCCGAGCTCGACTTCCTAAGCAACCAACCTTGCTAGTTCATCGGTAAAACCAGACCGAAACAGGTAAAATCGAAGTACCAGTTTCGATGATGAATCTGTCTGCTATTAGTTTTTAATTCTTCAAAACCGGTGTATACCAGTTGGGTTCTAAAATACACCAAAAATCAGACCGATTATACCTTTATTTCCAGCTCTCAAACCAGGCTTCACACACAACCCAACAAATGGAACAGAGTCTTGTCCTGCAACATTGTGATTGGTTTTATACTACAACAGCCGTGGGTAATAAATCTTCAATAATGGGATGTTTGTTGGATTTGCTAGTCATCATCCCACACACCACACATTACACCAATTTTTATTTTTTATTTTGGTTTTATTCCTATTAAACTAATTGTATTCTTCTACTCATCATCTCTACACTGCATACTTATTAATAGAAAAATAAATAAAAAGATTAAAAAATTATGTGAGATGTGTAGTGTAATAATGATGAGTAGAATTTTTCGTGTGTGTATATATATATATTCTTTAGATTAATAAAGTGTGTGCTTATTTAAAAAAGAATAAAAGAATTAAGCTCGCCAGGCTATTCAATTTAAATAAAAGTTCAAGTAAGGGAAGATGCGAAGTTCCCTTACTTGGATTATAATTAAAACTAATTAAATAACATCCCCACAGTTGATGATATAGTTTCCATAACATTTTCTTTGTTTATATTAAACCGTGCCAGTAATTTTCTCAAGTAATTTGATAATAATCATTCACATAATTTATTTTATTTAGATATATAATCTTTCGACTCTAATTTTCAAAATTAGATCATTAGATTTCTCATTTTCAAAACGAAAAGAATTTATTTGTAAGTCTTTTTTTGACACATCTAACACACCATTGAAATAGATTCCACGTTAATAATAAGTGATGTTTTAAGCACTCATGTTTGTTATTTGAAGGTAAGTCATGAAAGACAAAACACTTGTGATATTTCTTTAATTAGTTTAATTATTGTAACGATGATTAAGCTATTCCTTTGAGGACTTGTGGAAATACTTGAATAATTAATGCCCCATAAATATTGAGTTTCAGCATATATTGTAACTGATCTCAAATTAATGCCTTACATGGAGGACTTTCCAACTTTAATCACCTTCTCCTAATCCTGTTAACGTTACACCTTCATTCATAAATATAAGGTAATTTCTTAAATACAAATATTACCACATTTTTTTAAGGAAAAAAATGAGAAATTAACCATTAAATAATTAAACCAACAAAAAAGTAACTATCAAAACCAATCTCTCTATTAAACAAGGAAGTGTATACACGAGTAGTCTTAATTAATATCTTGTTCCTATTATTACAATATGGTAGACCGTAGAAACAAGTAACTTGTGGCTATTTAGTTTAAATAAAAGCCCAAGTAAAGAAAAAAGTAACCATCCATCACTTGTTCATATTTGGTTTAAGCACTATTTGTGAACAAAGAAATTACACTCGGCACATTCGTAAACTAAATATTCTTTTATAGTATCACCACAAACCTCGTACAAATGACGGCCATCATTAGAAGTCTTTTGAACAAAAGCAAGAGGATGTTGATGGTCATTAACTGTAAAAGTTTTTCCAAACTTGATATTTGGGGATTTTCCAAGAATACATTTCAAATGAATAGGATAAAGGCAATATGCATAATAGTAGAACCAACACCTCCGGTCTCATTCTTTTAAACAAATATCACAATAATATTCATCCGAATAATATTCTAGAGCATAACAAAGAATGAAGAAATGTTCATGTTATTCATACCATACTGTATGCGATAGTGTTAAACACTTAAAATCCAATGCATATTATTCCTTTACTATCCAGCGATTAAGGAAACAGTTACCATCTTGGTTTCCTCTCATTTTTCTCTACGGGTTATTTGAGGAGGACGATTAGTACCTTCACTTTCGGGTTGAAGGTTTTGTCATAGATGCTTTTTGCACTTTTTGTTGATTGTGCTACACAATGGCAGAAGAAATTACTAAGATGTGGAAGGGACTCTATCTTACTAAAGTGGAAAAGGGTGGGGTAACAGTGGCTGAAGATGATGTTGAACCAATGTTATCAAGGGGAAGATTCTGTCTTGTAGGAAAGATTATGGTGGATAAAAGGATCAAGAAAGAGGCTTTCAAAGTTACTATGCTAGCTTAAAGTTTGGAAATTTACGTAGGACATCAAGATCATTGAAGTTGGGTCAAATTTATTTCTCTAAGTTTGGATCAGATAGTGATATGCAACATGTGTGAGAGGGTCAACAATGGCTTTTTGATCAACAATTAATTTGTTTGTAGTCTTTTGATGGTTTCACAACTCATACTGACTTGGTATTCAATCATGCATTCTTTTGGGTGCAATTACATAATATGCCTTCTGGTTGTATGAACTATAATGTTGGTACATAAGTTGGCAACACAATTGGTAAAGTTATTCATGTGGAGGTGGATGCTAATGACCATGGTTGGGGGAAGTATTTACGGATTCTTGTGGAGATTGATTTATCCAAACCACTAGCATATGGGACAATGGTTTCCATGAAAAGGCATCATGTTCTAATGTCCTTCCAATATGAACGTTTACCACATTTCTGCTTCCCATGTGGAATGATTATGCATGGGGCACTTGGGTGTATGGCACCATCTGTTTCATCTTCCTCTTCTTCCACCACTACTAGATAGTATGGATCATGGTTGCGGGCTACTAGTTCTCATGGTGGAGTCGGGAAATTCATTCTTGGGAGTACAAGCCACTGTCTCAACAAGCAAGGTGGCATACAGTTTATCTTCTTCTAGTTTCTCAGGGGACTGCTCTGACAGTTATGTGGCAGTTGACAAGGAGAAAGTGATGTGGCAACAATTAATTTCCAAACCAATGACTGAGATTGGCTGTTCATCAAGAACCATAATTGCCTTAACTGCAAAAGAACTAACTGCTTTACCTACACCTATTGTGAATCCCCCAATCTCTTCTGATCCAGCAGATAATCCTTCCTTCATATCTGGTCCCATTACTGATTGTGGGATGGTGGATGATTTGTCCAAGCATTCCATGGATACAACCCAACATGTTGGATCTTCTTCCCCGTGGAAATTGAAGAATAAGGTCAGAGTGTCTAAGGATGTTTTTTATAATCAGCCCTCTGAATTTCATACTGCCACTCGAAAAAGAAAGTTCTTACTTATGGGTAGCCCATCTAGTACTTACAAGAAGAAGGTGACTAGGAAACAAAAATCTTTGAGTTTATCGGTGGAGGCTGGAAGTTAGCCCTGCCGGAATAAATGAGGCTTTTAAGTTGAAACTATCGAGGGATTGACAACTCTCGAACAGTTCATGACCTTAACCTCATGGTTAAGGATAAAAAGCCTAGTATTCTCTTTCTCACGGAAACTAGAATACATAAATCTAAGTTAGGTGAGTTGAAGTATGGTTTGGATTTTCAAAATTTATTTAATGTGGATGGCATTGGCTGTGGGGGTGGGTTGGCTATTTTATGGATAGATGACATAGAGTTAGAAATTCATAGCTTCTCACACAGACACATCAACTGCTAGGTTGTAAATATCCTCAACCCTCCATGGATGCTCACTTGTTTTTATGGCCATCCAATTACTAAGAAAAGAATGGATGGTTATAGTATCTTAAGACATCTTTCTTTATTAAATCCTGGCAAGTGGCTTTGCATTGGTGATTTTAATGAAATTTTAATCCATAGTGAGAAAGAGGGTGGTGCTTGAAGGAGTGATAAACAGATTAATTTGTTCACAGAGGCTTTGTCTGACTGTGGACTGCATGATTTGGGTTTCTCTTATGGGACTTGTTGAACCCAAGGTTTCAAGTATTGTGTAATTATACATCTACACATGGATTTTGATGATAACAAATGAATTCAAATAATAAAGGAGTTCTCAAGCTCAAGTTATTTACACAATGGAGTCAAGCACATCAAGAAACCAAGCATGAGCAAGAAGAGAAAAAGTTCACATTAAAGTCATAGAGTAATGTTGTAAATCTCTTCAAAATTCGAAATTAGGATTAAGGCTAAAAATTAATATTTTATCATAAAGCATTAAAATACATTTTCCACATGTGCATGAATATTTTGAAAATTGAATTTGAAAACTTTGAAAGATGATTGATTGTCATCTTTCACATGTGCATGACATGATTAAAGGTTTGAATTTTGAAAATATTAAAGATGATTGATTGTCATCTTTCATATGTGCATGTTTTATTTGAATATTTTCAAAAGTGATTTATGCTTTTCTTGAATTATGCAAAAGGAAGATGTCTTTGTTTGAAATATTTGAAAAGTAAAGTGTGCTCCTTTTGTCATATGCAAAAAGTAAAAGATTAGGTTTGAATTTTTTGAAAAGTAAAGTGTGCTCATTTTGTCACATGCAAAAAGTAAAAAGATTAGGTTTGAAATTTTTGAAAAGTGAATGATAATGTCTTCGACATGTGAATCTTTTTAAATTTGAATATAAAGTCTCATATGCCTATAAATAGATCATTTGAGAGCTTCACATTCACAACACCAAGAGCATACAACTCTCATTCAAAGCTTTCATTCTCTCTTCTCTAAGCATTGAGCCTTAATCCTTTTTCATTTTGAGAGATATAGGTTGTCCTGTATTGTTCTTATTTCACTCATTGAGGAGTGTTTTCTGATATCCTACCCACTATCAATTCTTGTATCAGTAAAAGGGTGTGTACAACCCTTGTGCGTGTAGAAAATGTTCTACACAGGGAATAGTTGAATCACCACGTGTAAGGTGATTGCAAGTGTAGAGGGTGTTCTACACGGATCCTTTGTAACGGTGTTGTTCAAAGGTGTAATAGGTTTCTATCTCCACCTGAAGGAGATTGAATAGTGAATTCGGGGATCCTCAAGGGGTAGCTTGAGGCGAGGACGTAGGCAGTGGGGCCGAACCTCGTTAACATACTGAGTTTGCTTCTCTTTTACCCTTACTCTTTATACTTATTGCTGTTTCGCATTTTATTTATATTTTATATTGTATATTTGATTTATAACTGTTATTTTTTTAATACAACTCAATTCACCCCCTCTTGTGTTAGTCATCTGGGCAACAATTGGTATCAGAGCTAGTTGACATGTACTGTTCATACAGGCAGATCACTCATGGGAACTCTCGCTTGTGACTGTGTCACCGAAGCAAGACTCTCCGACCATGAGTGACGGTGCACCGGTAGAGAAGGTGGCCGGCTAGTCTGGTAGGTACAATTGTTAGGTGACATAGGTGCGGCCTATGATAAGTAACAATTGGTATCAGAGCTAGTTGACCTGTACTGTTCATACAGACAGATCACCCATGGGAACTCTCGCTTGTGACTGTGTCACCGAAGCAAGACTCTCCGACCATTGGTGACGGTGCACCGGTAGAGACGGTGGCCGGCTAGTTTGGTAGGTACAGTTGTTAGGTGACATAGGTGTGGCCTATGATCAGTAACAATTGGTATCAGAGCTAGTTGACCTGTACTGTTCATACAGGCAGATCACTCATGGGAACTCTCGCTTGTGACTGTGTCACCGAAGCAAGACTCTCCGACCATGGGTGACGGTGCACCAGTAGAGACGGTGGCCGGCTAGTCTAGTAGGTACAATTGTTAGGTGGCATAGGTGCGGCCTATGACCAGTAACAATTGGTATCAGAGCTAAAGCTCTGTTATAAGATTAACTATCTTTTGAGTTAAGATCTTATGGCTAACGTTGCAGCTTCATTTGGTGAAGGTCAATCTAGCAGTCGGCCTCCACTCTTTTATGGAGACAATTACTCATTCTGGAAAATTAGAATGAGAATATTCCTTCAGGCTTAAGGTCAAGAAATCTGGAAATGTATTGTAAATGAACATTATACTCCAACAAAAGTGGTTCATGGAGTAAAGGTCAAAAAGGAAGAATAAGAGTTTAATTGTAAAGACGATAGACTTTATACTTTGAATTTAACTGCTATGAATTTATTATATAATGCTCTCAATGGTAATGAGTTTAATAGAGTAATGACTTGTGCTACGGCAAAGGAAATTTGGGATAACTTGGAAGTTACTTATGAAGGAACTTCTCAAGTCAAGGAATTAAAAATTTATATTCTTACTCATGAATATGAAATGTTTAAGATGAATGATGATGAATCTATTTCTAGTATGCACACTCGTTTTACTAACATCATAAACAGTTGGACAGCTCTTGGCAAAGTTTATTCCAAAGTGGAGATAGTATGAAAAATTCTCAACTCTCTACCAAAACGTTGGGAATCAAAAGTGACAGCGATTCTTGAAGTTAGAGACCTCAAGAAGCTCGAAATGAATGAACTCATTGGGTCACTTATCACCCATGAGTACACATTGAAAAGAGGAGAAGAAGAAGGAAAGCCAAAGAAGAGCTTGGCACTTAAAGCTGTTCCTCATGAAAGTGAAAGTGATGAAGATGAGGAAAATGACGACAAAGATGAAGAAGTTGCGATGATAACAAGAATAATTCTGAGATTCTTACAGAAAAATAAAACTCCTCCGAGGAAATCCTTCAAAAAGTTTTCCAAAAAAGATTCAGGTAAAAATGACACTTTAATTTGTTATAAATGCAATAAACCTGGTCATATCTAGCCAAATTGTCCTCTGCTAAAGAAAGATCGAAACAAAGGCAAGAAAGCAATGAAAGCTACATGGGATGATGATTCAAGTAGCTCAGATAGTGAAGCAAGCAATGGAGAATCAGCAAATCTTTGTCTTATGGCTAAATATGACATTGAGGTAACAAATCTTGATAATATTGAAGATCCTTCATATGAAGAATTGCAAAATGTTTTAAAAGATATATATGAGGAATTTGAAAAATTGGGTATCAAGTATACTTCTTTGAAAAAAAAAATTCTTCTTTAACAAATGAAATTGATATTTTAAGAAAAGAAAGTATTGTTTTGAAAGATGCAAATCTTGAGTTAAAGAAGAAGAAAACTGATTTAGAAAATATTGTTGAAAACTTTACGAATGGAAAAAGAAATTTTGAAAAACTTCTTGGTAGTCAAAAATGTGTTTTTGACAAAGCAGGCTTGGGATATATGCCAAAACAAAAATACAAACCTTATAAAAACTTCTTTGATAATCCTTCTACATCAAAGTCCAACATTTTTTCATAATAATTTTGTCAAAAAAGGATCCTATTATAATCACTCAAATTCTTCATATATGTCACATGCTATTTGCAATTTTTGTAATAGAAATGGTCATAATTATCATGTTTGTTATATTAGAAGAAAGCATACAACGACTATTAGGGCCATATGGGTACCTAAAAATCTTGTTTATTCTAATACTAATAAATAAGGGACCCAAAGAACTTGGGTACCAAGAAAAATCATTTTAATTGTTTTTATAGGTATGCATGAAGTCCTCCACAAGTAAAAATAAAATGAGTTTTTAGAAATAAGAAAGATGAGACCGGAGTCATAACTAGAAATAAGGCTCGACTTGTAGATCAAGGTTTCAATCAAGAATAAGGAATCGATTATGATGAGACATATGCACCAGTCGTAAGATTAGAAGCTATTTGAATGCTACTTGCATATGCTTGTTATAAAATGTTGCCCAGATGACTAACACAAGAGGGAGGTGAATTGAGTTGTATTTAAAAAAATAACAATTATAAATCAAATGTACAATATCAAATATAAACAAAATACGAAATA
>QGSO01010457.1:0-7500 GCA_011037825.1 Carya cathayensis | reverse complement strand
GGTTTAGGGTTTAGGGTTTAGGGTTTAGGGTTTAGGGTTTAGGGTTTAGGGTTTAGGGTTTAGGGTTTAGGGTTTAGGGTTTAGGGTTTAGGGTTTAGGGTTTAGGGTTTAGGGTTTAGGGTTTAGGGTTTAGGGTTTAGGGTTTAGGGTTTAGGGTTTAGGGTTTAGGGTTTAGGGTTTAGGGTTTAGGGTTTAGGGTTTAGGGTTTTTAGGGTTTAGGGTTTAGGGTTTAGGGTTTCCCTAAACCCTAAACCCTAAACCCTAAATCCTACACCCTAAACCCTAAACCCTAAACCCTAAACCCTAAAACCCTAAAACCCTAAACCCTAGAACCGTAGAACCCTAGAACCGTAGAACCCTAAACCCTAGAACCCTAAACCCTAAACCCTTAAACCCTAAACCCTTAACCCTAAACCCTAAACCTTAAACCCTAAACCCCTAAACCCTATTTGGACTGTTATGTCTTTGCACTTCTCAGCTTGATTCAGTAAAGAAGTGAGGACCTCAGCACACATGGTAAAAATTTAAGGGGAAATAGGATCACCTTGTCTAAGCCCCCTTGAAGGAAAAACCTTCTATTGTGGCTCCCGATTAACCAGGATTGAATACGAGACAGAGGTAAGACAGGTTTGAATAAGGTTGATCCATTCGAGGGGGAATCCCATTTTTGACATAACTGCTTTTACAAAACCCCACTCTACCCTGTCACAAGCCTTGCTCATATCTAATTTAAGGGCCATACACCCTCTCCTTCCTTTCATTCTTGTGCTTATGGAGTGAAAGGCCTCATAAGCAACTAAAACATTGTCTGAAATGAGTCTACCAGGTACAAAAGCGCTTTGATTGAGGGATATGAGATTGGGGAGGATGGTTTTTAGCCTGTTTGCAAGAGTTTTGGACACAATTTTGTACAATACATTGCATAAGCTCATAGGTCTTTATTCAATCACTTTTTTTGGACATTTAAATTTGGAGATTAGAGAGATAAAAGTGTCATTTATCTCAATTAAAGAGCCACCTTGGTTAAGACATGAAGAGCAAACTAGCACACCTCCTCGCCTATTACCTCATAATGCTTTTGGTAGAAAAAAGCTGGGAATCCATCAGGCCCAGGGGAGCCTAAAGGATTCATTTGAACATCAGCTGCATGGATCTCTTCTCGAGTGAAAGGATTAAGGAGAGTGAAAGGAGTAAGGAGCCAATCTGTCATCTCAGTAGCTAGTGTAGTATCCAAAGCAAACAAGCATTCCTCAAAATTAGAGGGAGAAGAAGTGGTAAATAAAGAGGAGAATAAACCTGTAAAGACGTCACCAATGCCATCCTACTCAGTCAACACCCTCCCTTGTGATCCTCAACACTTCTTATGGTATTTATTTTCCTTATCTGACTGGCTTGCAAATGAAAGTATGTGGTGTTTCTGTCTCCAACTTTCATCCAATGTTGTTTTGCTCTTTGGCGCCATTTCATTTCATTTGTTTCCATTGAGAGCTCTTCTTCCTTTTACAGTTATTTCATGGATGCTATATGGTTCCCAGTACCTGTCTCTTGGAGATGACTAATTTTGTCCATACCCTGATTGATATCCTTGTGATTGTGCAGTTTTTCTCTCTGGTTCCATTGTAACAGACCCCTTTGACAATGTTCAAGTTTCTGTCTCATTGAACTGGCTCCTCCACCTCCCATGTTAGCTCCCTTCCATGCTTTTTTCACTACTTTCTGGCATTCCTCTTTTAAGTCACAAGCAGCCTCATATCTAAAACATATTCTTCTCTACCTTTTCCCATTGCCCGTGTTCTGTTTATTGATACAGAGGGGGGAGTGATCAAACTTAATGGCAGCTAGAGCAGACATGAGGCAGAGCTAAAAAGCTCACTTCATTCCTTGTTGGCCATTGCTCTATCTATTCTTTCCTTGGTGAACTCCCTGCCACTTCTGTTGTTGGACCAAGTAAAGCTTTGTCCCTGGGAATGAAGGTCATGGAGACCACAAATCTCAACAACCTTCTTGAAAGCTTCTATTTGGTTGTAGGGTTTTCTTGCGGCCCCTTGTGTTTCCTTTTGGTGCAGGATTTCATTGAAGTCTCATGCACACATCCATGCCATAAGCGTAGGGGGTTTTAACATCTCAAGTAATTGCCAACTACTACTTCTTTTTGTTGTTTCTGGGTGCCCATAAAACCTCGTGAATTGCCATGTGTGTCCATTGTCCTCTTCCTTTATTAAAGCACTAATATGCCAACAAATGTAGTTGATAAGTCTAACATCCCAGTCCTCCTTCCACAGTAGGGCAATCCCACCACTAAGTCTCATGCTGTCAACTGCAAAACAACCATCTAGTTTCAAACTTCTTCTTACATTCTCTAGTCTTTGTTTTCTAAACTTAGTTTCCACAAGAAAGACTAAATTGGGGCACTTATCCTTAGTTAATTTTCTAAGGATCCTAACTGACTAAGAATTCCCAAGCTCTCAGAAGTTCTAAACTAGAATGCTCATTGGTGTTGGCAGGGCTGGAAACCAGCCTCTGCCATTTGGTTTTTGTTACCAAGGTCTTTTCCTTGCCTCTTGACCCGCTTGGTTTCATGCTTATTCTCCTCACTTTCTCTTTTACAGCCCCTCTTGCTACCTGGTTTTTGCGAGATATTTGTAATGTCACCCAATACCTCCTTCCCAATGTTTCCTCCATAGGAGTCCTCTCCTCGAGCATGCCTTTTCCACTTTTTGGTATTAGGACCCTCAAACCTTGTAGTAGGTTTTTTCCTTTCCTCCATGCTAGGTGCCTTACTTTTAGCCAAGCCCTCCCTTGTTTCCTGACCCTCGTGGTGTCCCAGTGATCTGTCTAGTGCAACTTGTGGGTTTACCTAATCTAGATTAACTTTATCGTGAACTACTTCCTTTCTTGTATTGTTCAGTGGGGTTAAGGTCCCGTTGTCAGTTTCCAATATGGGAACCTCGTACAGATTTGGGAATTGACTTTTGAATTGTGCTTTGGTGAAGGCTTCAAGGATGGTACGTGTCGTCTTTTCAGTAGTTGTACGCTCCTCTGTTGGCATTTGACCCTTGGCTCATTGGGCTACATTTTTCAATTTTCCCGCTGACAAGTCTTCCTTCATTCTCGCTGACATCTCCTACTTGACAGCATGGTTACTTGGCATGGGCTCTTCTCTATCACTTCGCCCCTACCTAATTCCTACTCTCCTCGGTGATTGTTACCACCGTTGTCGCCGCCGTTTGAATTACCATTTACTCCTCCCTTGGAACCACCATACTTCCAGACGTTAAAAATATTTGTGTGCATGGGTTGAGCTCGTAACCAGGGGCCAAATTGTTGGGGGGGCCTGGTCTTCCCCTTGTTGCTCGTAGCATAGTCTATTATAGTTCTTCCCCTTATAATAGAGAACTCTGCAATGGAAACAGAAATTATAAAGCCGTTCGTATTTGAAGGAGACCCAGTGTTCTTGATCTTCAAACAACATCCATTTTCCCCTAAGCAAGGGTTTGTGAAGGTCCACAACCACCCTCACCCTTAAGCATCGACCCCATGCACGTCCATCTAGCTCTGCTTCAACTCGGATGACATGACCAATGGATGCTGCAAACTGTACTCCAACTTCCTCATTCATGGTGGCATGTGGAAGATTGTGTAGTTGGACCCAGAATGGTTCGTAGCGAAACTATAAGCTATTAATGGAATCTGTGTCATCAATCTCTTGCAGTGTTAGAAGGCTCTTGTCAAAAAACCATGGTCTACCACCAAGGACCTTTTCTTTGTCTTCAAGTTTCTGGAATTCTATTAAGAAACTCTGGTCTCCTATCTCTTAGATCCTCACTCATCCCTCCAACCTCCATACTTGTGACATGGCGGTTCTGAAAACCTCACTATTAACATTCTTCTCAGACATAGCCCTTCCCACAATGCAATGTTCTCCCTTCCTGCCCCTCTCCTTTCACCCATCCTGTTTCACATGGAAAGGAGAGCTTTCTTCCATTGTTAGCTGCAATCTCTCCCATCGTTTAGCCAGGTCCTCTACCTCCATTGATTTGCAATCCCAAAAGCCACTCACCAGACTCACAAGGTGTGAGACCATAAGCCTTAGAAAAAGAACTAAGGCACTGGAACCTCACGTATCTCATGAGAGAAGGGAAGGCACTTCCATCCATCATATATGTCGTCATTAAACATGTATGGGCCTATGGAAGGACAGTGTCACACTGTCACACCATTTCAGCATACTAGGGTTTACAAATACAATTATACAAACTTGAAAAAACATGATTAGATCTACAATACTAAAATTTAGAAATAGTTAGGAGTGAACTAGAGGTTAAAAAATACTCTAATAATTAGAAACAGAAACAAGAACAGGAAAGCTCCAAACTTCGAAAGGATTAAACGAGTCAAGGACCAAATCTCCAAACTTTCCAACGAAATTGTTAGAAAAAAGAAAATAACCTAGTTAATCGACTGATGGACAAACCAAACATAGAATTAGAGAAGCATGAACCACAAAATCAAGGATTTAGTTGGTTGAGAGTCATAAATACTAGCATTTAATAACCCATCTGTCGAGGCTTGACTACCATCTCTGAGATTGAGATTGTAATCACGGCTCCCCTCAAATCTAGCCAATGCCTCCATCTGCGAGGGTTTCTAGCAATCGCAGACTCCCAAACATAGAACAAGCCTTCAAGAATCAAGAATGAAGCCTTGATTCAAGGCTTCATCAAATCATTTCATGGAAATCACAAGGTCAACGAAGAAGCGATGAGGCTAGGGTTTCACAAATCGCAAGGAGTCTGAGAGGAAGTGTGACGTGTGCAGTGTGTGAAACAGTGAAAGTGAAAGCGAAACGGCAGAAGCGTGAGGGACAAAGTGAAAGGACTGAGGGGGCGGCTAGGGTTAGAAGTTAAAATTTAGGGTTGTAAAAGTTTAATCAACGGCTAGGATTTCCTTCTATAGATCCAACGGCTCTGAATTAAAACTGTAAATTAGGGATGTAAATGTAAATTAGGGTTGTAAAATATGTTATATACTATAGTCTATAAAACTATATATTTAATATTTATAATGTATACAATAATACATATATAAGTTTATAACATTTTCTAACTTTATATTTTTTTTTATTTATAAAAACTTTATATGTTATCGAACATTATAATTTATTACTCACAATATAATATTATAGTTATATTATATATTATAGTATATGACTCTATAATACTATTATACTAATAAGATAACAAGATGGTGTAATTTGTAAATATATAATGTTATATATTATGTAAGACTATACTACTAATAAATTATTAATTTATAATATATATTTATTAAATTATTAATACACCACCATATGTATATACTATAATACAAGTACTAATATGATATGTTAATATAATAATATTAAGATATGCTAATACACCACCATATGATATGCTAATATGATATTATACTAATAAACCACCATCTTTCTTTCATAATAATATTAGTATATTAGTATTTGTTATGCTAATACACCACCATACATTAGTAATAGTATATGTAGTTATGAATATAAATTAGTTCTAACACACCATCTTTTTAACAACACTAATATATTAGCATACATGATACACATACTATTACTAATATTAATATACCATCTTTCTAACGTACATATACTAACATGAATATATACATACATATATATATATATAATATGGATTATATCATCTATATGGTGTAATTTGTAAATATATAATGTTATATATTTATTGGAATTTGGACTCATGTATTTATCATAACTTATAGTTCTATAAGACTAGAATATACAATTATAATTTATAAATTTATATATAGTATATGCCGTGGACTATAAGTCTATATATATAATTATGTATATTATAAAATATATATATTGTATTATATATGTATAAAAATATATAAGTCGAGCTGACGAGTCGTGTCTAGCTTTACACGAGTTTGTTCACAAACATTATTCAAATCAATCGAGCTTTATACAAATTTGTATCATTTAATAATCGAGTCAAATTTTATGTTTATGAACGGCCCATCTAATATACGATTCAAGTCGATTTCGAGTTTAATCGAGTCGAATTTAAACTGCCTATCAAGCAACCTGTTCATTTTATAGCCCTATGCACAACAATATTGCCACATTTATAGTTGTTAGTTTGTGTATATATTCTCAATTAATTTCATTTGGAAGACATAATTGTCGAGCTTGCATTTCTACTATTGTGAGTCCTTATAATTCTTTTTCGTGCCTTCTTTACATAATTAAGAGAATATATTTGACTTTTGATAACTAAGTGTGACAACAAACCATACTTGCACATTACGTTATTATAAAACTTATGACTAACAAGACAAATATATGGTATAAGTTGACCTTGTAATCTGACAACTTTTAGAAGGGGCATTAAAGTCTGTCATTAGAGACTTAGAGTTCAGAAATAACGCTTGAGATACGAGATAGAAAAATTTATATTGAGATTGTTTGAAAATAATAGTGAAATAATTTGAATTAAATGTTTTATTGAATTTTGAAAAGGGAAAGAAAAAAATTGAATACAAAATATTAAAACATTCTTTTTTAATATTATTTTTTGTTTTGGATTTTAAAAAATTAAATATTTTTTTTTATACTTTGTTTGGAATGTTTGGAAAAGTTGTAACGATTAATTTGAAAAATATTTGTGTAAATGATGTATTTGAAGAAGAAATGAGATTAAATGAAATATGTTGGGAAGGGATGAGCCGAGACATAAACAAACAACCCCTTAAGGTCAAGAACATAAATGAAAACATCGCAGCCATCCATAGGTAAAATTAAAACAATTCTGAAACAAAATTCTAAAGTAAATCGGGGAAAGTTGAAACATCACAAAAACTAAATAAAACCAAAGTAATATTCTTCCATTAGGACAACCTCCTTAAACTCCAATCCATAAGCATGTCACCTCTGAATACCTTCTGAACATCAAGCAACTATATGACCTGAAAATGACACTCCAATATCCACCAATTGGTCACTCATGTAAAATCAATGACAAAAAATCTCATGCAGTGACAATGATAACAGTACGAGTTTTTAAACGATTCAATCAATAATATTCACGATCAGTTTTCAAGTGATGCTAGCATCTAGACAACCACAACTCCAATCCGCTGTCTTTTTTCCCTTCCCAAAATTAGCTTCAAATTCAACCTACTCAAAATGCAGTCAACCATTTAATCCTAATCGTAGAATGTAATCCAGTGCAGCCACTATTACCCTGCCTTGCCACTCACTCAACTTCACAAAATTTTACCAAGTTCAGATTTCCATACTATCACCACCTTTGAAACCTTAGGACTTATACAATGACAAGGCTTGCCATACAAATTATTTACTCGTTTCGTCACACGGTCTTGAAATGTTCACCATCCTTAGGAGCCAACCATCAGAATTGTACCACATCACTTATTTACCATTCATATTTGTCAGTTTTTCCCATTCAA